>VDFB02324061.1:0-46651 GCA_007258455.2 Sequoia sempervirens | reverse complement strand
TTTTTTATACAAATATGTAATTTGCTAAATATAGTAAATGACAATACTAAATTATTCTATGCAGGCAACTTTAAGAAAACCATCTATCAAGAACATGCATAAAGCTCTCTATTTCCAATTCACTATTGGTCTTGTAGTATACTATACAGTAACAATAATTGGTTATTGGGCATATGGATCATCAGTATCAACATATATTCTTAACGAATTAAGTGGACCTAAGTGGGAAAAGATCTTGGCAAATACAACGGTCTACTTACAAATCATTGTATCACAACATGTAAGTCTTAACACTTATTTTTAAAATCTCGCTATCCAATATTTTCAAATAGATTTTATATTTATATCAAAATTAATAAATTTGTAATCCTTTATGATTACCACACACATCATTCTTTGTTTTAAATAAAATTATATTACTAAAACTAAAATTTTCTAATCATTTATGATTACCCCACACCCACTCTCATTTTATATTTATATTAAATTAATAAGATTGTGAATCTTTATGATTCACACACATATATATGTATGAAAATGAAAATGGACATGCTTGCACACATGTACACATTTACACTAAAAAATATTTCATATTTATATTAAAAATAATAAATTTCTAATCATTTATAATTACCACACACATATGCATCCATGTGTGCACACACACATACACATAAAATATTTACAATTAGAAATACAAATCTATAGTTTAGAGAAATAAGGCATTTTCAATGCATAGAATCATATAAAAAAACATAATAAGTTCTCACACAAAAACTTTTGACAATTAGAAAATAATATTTTATGCTTTAAATAAATAAACTATTGCTAATAGATAATATCATATTAAGAAAATAAAATAAATTAATAATAAAAATAAATTATCTTAAAATAATAGTGTTATTAAATTTAAATATATTTTCAATCTTTATAATTTCATTTTATAATCTACCTTTCTAAATTTTTGAATGAAATGCAATTGTTACTCTAATAGGCTTTACTATTCAAATGAAGACCATTGTAACTAGACCTCTCCCACTTATTTCTTTAGCATCTAGATCTTAAATTAATCTTTACAAGTTATAAGTCTAACTTTCCTAAATTTAATCTATAAAATGGAATTATACTTTTATTTAAATTATGTTCTCTTTATTGATGAAAGATCAAAGAAAGTTATGGAAGAGATCAAAATGATCAATTACAAGAAGATAAAAAGAAACATTAATAGTAATTAATATAAAGATTAGAAGTCGTTCAAGGGTGGTCCCACAATAGTGGGTTACATGCTTTGGCCAAACTTAACATTGAATTGAACTTTTTTAATTAAATCTTCACTTTCGAGCACCTATAACTGATAAACCATGAGGAATTTGAAGATGATGCAAACTAGAAATTTGTGACATTTTGTCTATAGATTTTAAAAATATTATTTTTTAAATTTTTGGAATCAAATTTCATTTCTTTTTCCATCTCCTTTGAAAACTAGTTTTAACAGTAAACACCATTTTTAAAGAGTGATGTTCACCGTATAACACATAGTTTTTTTTCTATGAAGGATAAAATTCTAATTTTTTCAAATTTAGATTTGTCACTACAATATCTAGCATGTTCATTTAGTTTCATAGTGTTTTATTGAATATTTTTTCTTAATTAAATTTTGAAGTCAAACCAGTTGCAATTTAGACATAGGTGGACCGTATACAACATAACTTTTTTGTATGAAATTGAAATTCAATTTTTTTTGTTGAATCAAGGACATTAATACCAAGTCAGAATTTTTTTTTATAATCTACTATTTTTTTGCATATATAGAACAAAGAGCTTGATTTTCGGTGAAAAACTTATATTTAATTAAACTAAAAAAAATACATAATAAAAGCAAAATATATTAAAATTATACTTGATGGATAGCTCGTTTCAGGGACTATAATCCTCCAGTTGGATTTGCAAGTTGATTCCATTTTCATCTTCAACTTCACCTTTGAAAGCCAAAATTTTGCAAAAATTGTAGTTGAGGGGGTAGAAGCGTAGAAATGGGGGGTTAGGGCAAAATTAGACAACAAAAATTTAAAATTATAAAAATAAATAAAAAAATAATTTTAATAATGATAGATAGACTCCTCAAATGCTCTTATATAGATTATTATTTTTATATTTTTCTTATTTAATAGATTGCAATTTTATATTATAATATTAAAGTACATTTTTTAAATGAAGATAAATTTTAGAATTATCTGGGAAGAAATTTTTTAATATTTTATTTTAAAATATAAATATATAATTTATGTATTTTATATATTTAATATTATAATTTTAATATTTATTATTCAATTAATTTTTTATGATTACTTTTTCTTTATAATTATCTTAAAAATACATATGAAAAAATTATAATTTGTTATTTTAGATGATTATTAAGATTACTTTGAGAAGACCTAGAAATAAAAATTAGTTAAATTTATTTTTGTAAATATTATAATTATAAAAAATTAAAATGTTATTGTTTAAATTACTTTAGATTTTAATAGGTTTTCATTTGTATGCAGATGTTTTGTACTCCTATACATGAAGCTCTTGATACAAAGTTTTCTCATATCAAGGAGAAAGAGTTTTCTTCATACAACATATTTATTCGATTTTCCCTACGTTCTATATTTTTTACGATTAATACTTTTGTTGCAGCGATATTTCCATTTTTAGGAGACTTTGTCAACTTGATGGGATCCTTGTCTCTCATTCCATTAAGTTTTGTATTTCCAAGCTTAATAATCTTAAAGGTAAAATATTTCAAATTTATAATACTAATTATGTTTATTTATATTTTAATAATATAAATTTATAGTATAATTAAATAATATTTTAGCTTGAAGTTAATATATCTGAACTAATACTATTGTGTTCTTTTACTAGGTGAAGGGATCAAAAATCAACTTATTTGAAACAATATGTCATTATCTTATAGTGATTATATTTTCTCTTCTTACAATTGTAACAACAATATCATCTTTCTATTCTATCAGAAATGATGCTAAAACTTATCATTTGTTTGCAAATACATAGATTGTATATTAAGAGCATATACTCTTTTATGAAACATCAAAATGTAAAAATAAAATTGTGTAAATTATTTTCAAGGATTTAAATATTTTGAATTTTTAAGAGTATTTATTTCTTTATCTAGTTATTATTATGATGATAGTTCATGTTGTATTTTGCAATTTTTTTAATGATTTATGTGTTTACTAAAAAATGGATGAGTGTATATATGTTTATTATAAATCATAGCTATTGCTATAGTTGTGAATGTGTTATTTGATCAAAGTTGTGGTGTTTACTTATGTCATATGTGTACTTATATTAATTGGTTGTACATTATTATTATTTTTATTTATAATAGTTGGATGTATTTGATGGGTGCAATGAGTGTGCAAGGAATAGGTGAATTCAAGCAAGGTAAATTCTAAGTGCCAAGTACCACATATTTAAACCATATATATTACCCATAATTATTCATAATGAGGGAATGTGCCATGAAATAGTTAAATTATATTGTGCAACATAAATATTTTATAATTTACTTTTTGTTCTACCAACTCATGGTTCATATTGAATCTTGTGAGCTAAATTGGTTGATTTATACCCTTATGTGTGACTTGAATAATTTTATTTTTATTTTGAAAATTAATTTGATCATTTTACTTTTTCCACATTTGACTTATACATGATTTTTCCTAAACCACAAGTGCACTAGGATTTATGTTGTTTTCCTTGGGTTTTATTTAGGGGCACAACCTAGTTGTAATGTTCCCAAATTTTGGAGTATTTGGGCCACTTTCCTAGTTTAGGTAAGATTTTAAAATGTCCCATATTTGCATATCTTTCTTCAATTACCTATGCTCCTATTTCATGTTTCCTCATCTCATTGGAAATCAAACTTCTATCTCCCCATTCACCTAGTACCTTGATTACTTGTCGCTTAGTTCTCCACTCACAAATTCATCTTCGAATATTTGATTTTTTTATAAAATCCTACCTTTGCAAAAGTGTCAATAGGTATCTTGGACCCCAAATACTTAGATTCCCATCATATTTCTATTATCAACATGTGAATCCATAAAACCCCACCATATTGCGTCATTCCCCAAATGCCCAAAATGAAACCTTGAGGGTATTCTTTATGTTACGTTCAAGAATATATTTCCCTATATCACCATCTCCAACCATGTGCCTTTTCATATAACCCCACCATCTAAATAAAGTTTTCATCTATCACCATGGCGAACTAGGGATGTCATTAATGGCCTCAAATTTGAATCTGATAAAATGGAAAGAAACTTCAATCCCTTTCAACCTCCATATAAAGGCTAAATATGCCTACAATATTTTTTCTTATTAAGATCTTAGATGGAAATATGAAGGATAAAAATTATATGATAGTGAATGGTCACATTTTTTTTTTGAAAGGACAATATTTTTTAGTTCCTAAGTCTAAGAAGAAATAGAATATTGTAAAATATTTGCATGTTGTACTCAATGGAATAGACTATATCCTTAAAGAATTGCACATGTAAATAAGGGAGAGATTCTTTTGGGGAAGTCTTAAGGAGGATGATCTCAATCACATTAGGGCTCATGCCCCATCAATCAATAGAATAAATTTGATCATAATTTTCTTCTAGGTTTACTATAGCCATTACTTATGCTTGAGCAAGATTGGGAGAGTGTGTTTATGGAATTAATCACAAGAGTCTTGCAATTACATGTTAAATATTGCAATCATATTGTGGTGGATAGGCTAAAAGAGTATTTTTACACACTATTTCAAAAATATTCAAGTGGGAATTCTAGATCTAAGAATCTTATATGAATATTTTAGCTAAGGGTCATTAAATTAGGGTACTATCCTTGTCTATAGGCCTAGTTGTCGGAGTATTCTTGTAGAAACTTGATATGTGACTTTTTCCCCAAGAGAAGGGAAAGTTATAAAATAACCCTTGAGAATTAAAAGGGAAATAGAAAAATAAAGGATATTATGATCCTTTTGATTAAAAAAAGAGATTAATAAAGAATATGTATACAAGCTCTTTAAAAAGGGGAAGAATATAATTATTTATTAAAACAATTATTAAAAGGAAACCGTTGTGAAAGGGCGTGATGGTTTGGAAAGCACACCTTAAGGATTATATAAATCATTTATGTGAGACTTGGAAAGTCATGGAAATTACTTAAGGAATGGAGAACATTCAAGGAAGAAGAACATTCCAAGAAGAACAAATTGGTTGGTGAGCTATGGATATTAGGAGAAGGGGCACACTGGGTGTGTGTCCAACCTAGGGTACATAAGTGCACTCAGGACCATCCTTGCCATGGCTTGGGTATTGCATGGGTGTTGAGAAATGTTCCATTGGAACCCACACTCGTGAATGTTAGAGTAATAAGTTATTTCACTTAATTAATTTAATCATATTGGTTAATTAATTAAGTCACTTAACACTTTAGGTTTACTTAAGCTAAACTTAGGCACATTAATAATTAATTATTAAGTGTGTGCACTAGGGTTTCTTTTTAGGGTCTGATCTCCTTTCTTAAGGATTGATCTCATTGTAATTATTCATTCTCTTAATGCATTTTTCAGCTTGAGGCTTTTAGAGAATCTTTGTTGTTCTAGACATTCTTCTTTCTTTTTGACAGGTTATTCCTTGCAAGTGTTCACTAGGGACTGTGAGGTTAGTTTTACAACTTCTACATGGTATTAGAGCTTCAGATCTACAACTGCTTGTTCATTTTTTGAAGGATATTGCCTTACAATGATTTTTAAGTGCAAGGGTTTCATCCAGGCATATTTTTGCAAGATTTGGGGCTAGCCACTTTTTTGTGCATTTTTGGGAAAAATAGGAATTTCCATCCCATTCAGAGAGCCCAAAAACCCTAGAAATTCCTATCGTTTTGTTGATTTCTGAGAAGTTTGAAAAAAAGGAAAAAAAATTTCCAGAGACGTCATACGACCTCCCCAGCATGCTTCCCGAGGCACAAATTTTTTTAAATTTTTTAAAAAGGGCGTTTCCAACCCTTCGTCGGCACTTCCAATACAAAAGGGCTCTGCCACCCGTGCGCTACCTACGCTCAACCTTCACCCGATGCACTGCTCAGTCCACTGTTGGCCTCACTCCAACTCCCGAGGGGGCCTTAACCTTAGGGCCATGGTCATATCAATGCCTAGGCACCTCCTCCCAACCCCCGCTGACTTCCAGCCCCACCGCTCGGTCATGTGGGTGAGCAAGGGCTCTACCCCAGCCCCCAGCTGCTAGCCCCCTGGTCCTGCATGCGACCAGGGGCTAATTTTTTTAGCCCCCGAGGGCTGTTGAAGGGCTTATTGGGCCTTTTGGAGGTGTTTTACAAAATTGGGTGTATCTTGGGAGTTTCAACTCTATTTTTAAAAAATGAATAGGCATCAAAAAGTTGATTCTGAGCTCGATCCGATGGTGGAGGTTTGATTTTTTGGATTTTTAGTTTTGATGCCTTTTTCACCTATCATAGTCAGAAGTTTATGTTTTCACTTCAGGAGGCATAAATTTTGCATTCGGACTCTATTTTACGCAAATGAATAGGCATCGGAAAGCTAACTCCATCCTCTACACAGATCTCAAACCTAATTTTTCTAGAATTTTTACCAGGTATCTATTTTTTTGTCATATCTCAACTTTCGCTTTCTTGGTTATTTTCTTGGGAAACATGCTATTCAGGCTTTTTTTTTAGATCAAAGAGATTTTTTTTTTGTATTGAGAGTATATAATATTTTTTTTTTATCATGGATTCACATAATATTGTATCCCTTACGCCATTCAACTACTTTGGTTGGAAAAAATAAATGGAGATTCATTTGATGCACCAAGGGTTGTATAGGGTGACCATGGGTACATAAGTTGAACCTATAGGTGTTACTGAAAAGAGAAAGTGGTTTAATAGGTGTGATGAGGGTTTTGAATGTAAAGACCCAAGTAATTTTAACCAAAATACCACTATTTTTTTTTCAAGTATTCATTCACAAGTACACTCGGGAACTTCTATCCATATGGGACATATATATCATCTATTCATACAGAACAGGAATTCACTTCATCTATTCATATGGAATAGGAATACATCTATTCATATAATCAGAATAGGCATCCACGTAAACGAGGAAGGCATCTATCATATGATAGGTATGTGCTCTGGCCAGAGTCTTGGACTCATCGGGATCATCTGGATCCTGAGTCGCTTCCCTGATGACCACACTTTCTACTAAAAGTGCACTGAGGTCGTCGTCCTCAGGGGTATGTAAATTGTAATTCTAAACTTGAAACCCACCTCAGAATTTGGCCTAAGGGCCTCGGGGAATCAAGCAATCCATGCGGGATTCTTCTGAGTATAGTTGCATGCATTTTAGTTGATTATCTCTTATAACTAGTTATGGGATCTCTCCAACCCTAACCCCATTCCCGAACGCATGAGTACTGGGAGCATCCTTCGTTTCCCAGACTGCCTACATACCCTGCTTCCAAACGGGATCAAGGCATAAAATATGTAGTTCTATTTTCTAGGCTATGTTTATGTGAACTATTATAAAGCAGGTACGCAACCCTTTCTAGGGTTTTTATTTCCCCTAGACAGTTCCTCTGCGGATGCTACCCACGATGGGAAGCATGGATAATAAACAATCACCTTGACCATTTATTGTTTACCTAATAACATTCATCTAACCCTACTCCCTAATGATGTTCGTCTCCCTTGACCCGTTTAAATGATTTCCTAATAATTTATCCACATGATTATATCTTTGAGTTAGAATTACATTTGCACCACTGAAAATTCCTAAGTTACAATTTTCTAGGTTGTCATTAGCGGATTTTCTTCATTTTTGTTTTATCTTTTTAGATTACCGATTAAAGGGATTTCCCTCCCTTTGGATAAATTAATAATGTTCTTATTTCTCCACGGCAGATTTATAGGGGCGATACCACATACACGTTATTGCATTTGTATTAGGCTATAGATCATTAGCTCAAAATGGCTTTGCCAAATGGCAATGAACGGAGGCACCATTAATCACAGAACACTGCTGGTTTTGAACCCTTCTTTGATTAGTTTCCAAATCTATATCTAGCATGCCAAATATTAATTAGGAAAAGAAAGCTCATAAGGCATGGTAACTCTTAACAACATTCATAAAAGAAAACCCATGATGATTAAATAAATCAACAAGCATTGGTCAGAATTTATAATAAGTTCCATAGACAATAAAAGAATTATTTAACCATCAATTAAGTAACTAACCCATATCCACTTGTAAAGAAATCTCATGCAATGTAACTAAGTGACGTACTTAAATTAATTACATGCATTATTTTGGGGAAATTTCATCATATATCGTTTTGTACCTCCCTTGCCAAATTTATGCAAGAATCCCTTGAGTTGAACATCCTCAAGCATTGTTGTGAGGCTTAAGATCATATCTATATTATCTAGATAGTTTATGTAGCATTAGGAAATGAAAATTACAATTTGACTATGTAATAAAATATTTATCCAACACTTAACTAGGGCTATTCAATGAGGTTCCTACATTGTCTATCTTTTATAGAAGATTACTTCTAGGTAAGAAGAGGCTTCACATTCTCTATATTTACAATTGAAGAGCCTAGACCAAATATGTGTTGATAGAAGATTTACTATTTGTATGCTTCGACGAAGGGGCAATATAAATTAATTAATAAATTTTATTTTATTTTATAAGTCCTAAAGTTTAATTTACTAGAGTCAAAGGATTTTATCAATGTTAGTACATGGTATTGGATTAATGATATTTATAGATTCATTATATTGAAAATTTTCAAGCCTGACTATACTAAATATCAATTACATATTTCTAAATATTATAAATAAAAGAAAGTATCTTCACATAAATATTTGAGCTTATAAATATTCACTTAAAAAGAGTATTTGTAAAAGTTTATCTTAAAAGATTAATATATTAACTAACCTTCTTTTTCTAAGTATCTTCACATAAAATAAATATTTAAACTTATAAATATTCACCCTTAAAGAGTATTAATTTGGTTATCTTAAAAGTTAAAATACCACTAATCTTTCTTTCTTCTTTAATAAAATTAACGTAAAATACTCTTCTTTCTTTCTATTTTTAAGGGAAGATTCATGAGATTTACTTTACCCCCCAAAATTTTAGGCTTTAAGAAAAATGTGCATTTTTTTTGCCTTAAGTTTAGGACATCGTGGGGATGATTTTTACTTTGAATTTTCATTACTTACCAATATAAATAGGTTATTCTGTAACATAAGAAATTTTAATATAAGAGTGTACATATGAACCGAGACACTCCAACATGCCTAATAATAAGGAGAGGTATAAGGAGTGAAGGGATAAAAACCTATTTACCATCCTCCTAAGTATAGATTTGCATGTGTTTGCATTAAGAGGTTTTTCTTCCTTGGTACTAAATTAGGTGATATATATTTGAATGCCAAGGTAAAAGGGTATAAATTTCTATATTTTGAAGAGGAATCACAATATCCATATATATTTCGAGTAATCAATTAAATCTTTTCCAAAATAATGTATATATCCGGAATATAGGTCTAGTATTCATAGTTATTCACTTATATTAGCTTAGTTGCATCAAGATAATTTTTAAATCTCATAACTCCTTTAATAGGTAAATTCATAATTACCGCAATAATTAAATCCTACTCCAATTCCAAGAACAATTTCATTATCCTTATTAATACTTGATGACTCATGGTAAAAAAAGTAGAGGAAATAGGAGTAACATGTGCCTGAATCTACTGTCAAAAAGAAAATTTATGTGAAACTGAGATGCAAGGAGATAAAAAAGATACTGATTATTTATGTTTTCAAATCCTTCCTTAGTCAATTATTTAAGGTATTTGTTCCTAGACATATGACTTAAAACTCTGATTAGATATGTTGGTTTATGCTTATCAAGAACTTGGCTGAGATAATGATTAGTGGAAAGCTACTGGTTTTTACACATGGATCAACCCAGAATTTACAAATTTAGGTTTAAGAATATTGTTTTATCTACATAATATCAACTACTATGGATTCGGTCATCTAAATGGCCGCATTCTCCTGATTTACTCATAAACTTATTACCAAGTCTGAAACTACACATCTAAAGTAGTATGAGTTCACAACCTAATTTCTTTTCATGGAATGATTAATGTAATGAACTGCCAACAAAACCATATATAATCACGATCATTTTAAGAAGGTGTGAATCTACCTGTTGCACTAATTCTTGGAGGAACTCTAAGATGTTTGATGGCAAAGGGAGTACCCAAGTCACCACGATGGCCTTCCAAACAGATCTACAAAATAAACTCTTCTAGAGCTCTGCCAAGCAATTCCACGTAAAATGAAACCTTCAAATGCTAAATGCCTGCTCATTGATCTGTTTCAAAGGCAGGAAAAAAAACAAACAATCTAAAATTCATAACATAGAATTGGAGAGTTGCCTCAAATGCATGCCTGCATGTTCAATTTATAGATAGAAATGTATTAAATTATTTTCCACTATAGTTCTCGAATTAGCTCCGCTATTTATTTAGGGTAGTTGGAATTATCCATGTGAAAAATATGGGTGGCGTGACAAGTCAGCGTTGGGCTGCAAAATGGTGTTCTTGGTTGGCAGGTACACACATGCTATATCCAGTGCCTTCAATTTATTTGACTTCAATTCCCTATCTCAAGTTCTGTTAGATTTTAAATTTAATGAATACTAACTCACAATCTGATAGCCAACAACGTGGGGAAGTAATTTTTTTTTTTTAGCTTTTCCATGAGTATCACATGCATTCATGCATTAATATTTAAAGTCTATCAACGTTTGCAGTAAGAGTTGGGTAAGAGAAGGAGTTGTGACATCCTCCCTCCCTTATTTGTGCATCGTCTCGATGCATATATTCAATAAGTTTGATATAGTAAAGAGATATAATACTTTAAAACAAGAAAGAAATATAGTATCTAAATAGTGCTTAAAACAAGAATGGAAAAGATTTTTGTAGTTCAATTGTATCTTCCCAAGTAGCATTTTCTTCATCATATTGATCCCATTGTACTTTGCTTTGGTCAACCATTCTGTTGCGCAATTGGTACTAGCGTCTCTCCAAGATTTGATATGGCTCTATTGTTATTTTCCCGGGTTCTTGGACCTGTAGTGCATTCCAATTCAAAACATGTTTCTCATTAGGTACATACTTCTTAAGAAGAGATATATGGAAAACATCATGGATACGACTCAGTTGGGGAGGTAGGGCCAATCTATAGGCAACCGGGTTTATCTTATCTATGATTTCAAAGGGTCCCACATAACGGGGTGCCAACTTTTCCTTCTTACCAACACTTATAGAGCTTTTATATGGCTTGACCCTTAAGAAAACTTTTTCACCTACTGTGAATTCCCTTTGTGTTCTTTTCCTATCCGCATAACTCTTTTGTCTGTCTGTTGCTTCCCTTAACCTCTGTCTAATTGACCTGATTTGATTTTCCATTTCCTTCAACATATCTGGTCCAATTACCACTCTATCCTCAAGATTATCCCAACTCAAAGGTGTGCGACAAGCTCTTCCATATAGAGCTTCAAATGGAGCCATCCCTAGGGAGACTTGAAAAGAGTTATTGTATGCAAACTCTACTAGTGGAAGATATTCTTCCCACTTAGATTGTTGGTCCATACAGTACATACGTAGAAGGTCTTCCACAATTTGATTTGTTCTTTCAGTTTGGCCATCTATTTCAGGGTGATATGTGTACTAAAATTTAATTGTGTCTCCCAAAGCTGATTGAAGAGTTGTCCAAAACCTTGAAGTGAACCTAGCATCCCTATCGGATATGATCTTTTTTGGAATTCCATGCAACCTAAAAATTTCTTTTATAAAACGTTTAGCCAAAATTGGAGCATCATCTGTTAAATTACCTGCTATGAAGTGAGCAACCTTGGTAAGTTTGTCAATTACCACCATTATTGTGTTATGCCTATAAGGCGTTGTAGGCAATCCTTGTATAAAATCCATACTAATGACTTGCCACTTATGATGCGGTATATCATGGGGGTATAATAATCCTGCAGGATGGCTATGCTCTGCCTTCACCCTCTGACATTCAAGACATTTAGCTACATAGAGTACTATGTCATTCTTCATTCCTTGCCAAAAATATAGTTTCTTAAGGTCTGAATAGAGTTTGTTTGCCCCAGGGTGTCCTGAATAAGGGGTATTATGGGCTTCACTTAAAACTAACTCTCTTAACTCTTTAGAGCTTGGAACATATATCCTATTGTTGTATCGAAGCAACTTGTCACCATCTAGATAATACCCCTTCATTCTAGGATCAGTTGGATCACTTTCTAAGGTTGATCTGACCTGCTTATACCATGAATCTTCTTTTTGCTCATTTAGAACTTTTTCTCTACAAGTGGTTTTGAATATTGCAATATTCATCAAGTGCCTCCTTCTGCTTAGTGCATCTGCAACCTTGTTTTATTTTCCCTTAATATATTCTATCTCAAAATCATATTCGCTTAGAAATTCCAACCATCTTCTTTGTCTAGCATTTAAGTGAGGTTGTGTGAAGATGTACTTGAGTCCTTGATGATTAGTTTTTAACTCAAATGGTTTTCCTAAGAGAAAGTGTCTCCATTTTTGAAGAGCATATACAATTGCTGCAAGTTCCAAATCATGAGGTGCATAGTTTACTTCATGATTTTTCAATTTCCTTGATTCATAAGCTACCACACCTTCATCCTAGATGAGTACCCCACCTAGACCTTCAATGGACGCATATGTCACAACTATGAAATGTCCATTTGGCTTTGGAACCTTTAAGATAGGTGCAGTGGTTAATTTTTCCTTCAAAATTTGAAATGCCTTATCACACTGTTTAGACCACAAGAATTTCTTGCCCTTCCTTTGTAATGAAGTGATTGGATTTGCAATTTTTGAGAATCCTTCTATGAATCTCCTATAATATCCTACAAGTCCCATAAAACTTCTTGCCTTAGACACATTTTTGGGAATTGGCAACTCTTCTATAGCTTTTATCTTATCTGGATCTACTGCAATACCATCTTCTGAAATTATGTGGCCTAAGTAATGTATTTTCTTTTTAAAGAATGCACATTTTGAGAGTTTCCTGTATAGCTTATGTTCTCTCAACCTTTGCAAAACTAACTGAAGATGTGTTAGGTGTTCCTCCTCATTTTTGGAATAAATCAAGATATCATCTAAGAAGACCAAGACAAATTTATCTAGGTAATCATGGAACACACTGTTCATTAAGTTCATAAAGGCAGCTTGAGCATTAGTCACACCAAAAGGTACAACTGTAAACTCATAATGCCCATACCTTGTTCTAAAGGTTGTTTTTGGGATATCTTCTTCCTTTATCCAGAGTTGGTGGTACCCTAATCAAAGATCTATCTTAGAAAACACAGTTGCTCCTTTCATTTGTTCAAAGAGATCCTCGATGCATGGTAAAGGGTACCTATTCTTTATGGTGACTTTGTTAAGCATTCTATAGTCAATACATAGTCTTAAGGTTCCATCTTTCTTTTTAACAAACAAAACCGGTGCTCCCCAAGGGGATACACTTGGCCTTATGAGGCCTTTTCCAAGAAATTCTTCTAATTGCATCTTGAGTTCTACCAACTCTGTTGTGTTCATTTGATAGGGTGCGTTAGACACAGGTTCAGCTCCTGGAACTATATCAATGGAGAAGTCAAATTTTATTTTTGGTGGTAACCCTGGTAGTTCTTCTAGAAACACATCACTAAAATCTTGGAGGTAAGGAGAATTTTGGAGGGTTTGAATATCCCCTTCTTCCTTTTTATCCATGGTAACCATGTATACGAGAGCTCCCTTTCTCTTCTCTCTTTTCATTTGCATAGCTGATATGATTTCCATACTTATAGGTCTATGTTTCCCTTGAAACACAACCCTTTTTCCTACATCATCTAAACATTCTACCCATTTGTTGTAACAGTCTACATTTTCTTGATGGGTTGTCAGCCAACTCATTCCAATTATCACATCATATGATCCTAATGGTGCCACATAAAGATCTACCTTTGTATTAAAGTTAGGAAATTGTATTTTTGCATTAGATAGACACTGGGTCACCTCTTTAACTGCCTTATCCCCATACTGGACTGTCCATGATGATTCCATATGATTAACATTAAATGAATTTTTCCTTACTAATTATGGAGAAATAAAACATTCAGATGATCCAGTATCTATTAGAATTGAGACTAATTTTTCAAAAAGTGTACCTGTAGTCTCTACGGGCACATTCTGGGATTGAGTGCGTCGATTTCTTTGCTGCATGAATCCTTTGTGTAGGTCCCCTCTGAGGTTGATTTGCTCTTATCTGAATTTGCATCCTTGGACATTCTCTAGCAAAGTAATTCCCTCCACACATGAAACATCCACCTGGTGGCCCTCGTTGCATTGGATTTTTAGGTGGGTTATTGTTGGCTTCATTGAGCCTTGGCTGATTTGTGGGCCCATTATAGTTCCTTGGTTCATTTTTGTTGAAGTTGTTCCTATTAGCATTATTCCCATTGTACCTTTTATTCTGATTTGGAGGTGGTTTTCTTTTTGATGAATTGTTCCTTAGGTTTTTGTTGAAGTTTTGGTTCCTTTTGAACTCATGTTTCCTCTTGAAGTTATTACTCCTGAAAGATTGTCTTGCTGAAATTAAAGCTTGTAACTTCCTTTCTTGCTTCAAGGATTTCTCTAACACTTCATTCATACCTTATGGTCCATGCATGTCAACCTCTGCCCCTATGTTGGTATTTAATCCCAAAATGAATTTCCTGGTTTGGCTCTTTTCATCCTGTTGATATATTGGTACATATTTTAGTAGTTTGGTAAACCTATCCTAGTATTGTTGAACTGTCAAAGATCCTTGTCGAAGGTTGTGAAACTCAGTCATCTTCTCATCAAAAAACAATTATGGTAGCCACCTCTTATGAAAGTGATCAACAAATTATTCCCAGGTTATATTTTTATTGGTGTACTTATTTTGTTCCTTCACATTAGTCCACCAGCTAGCTACTTCACCAACAAGTTGATAGGACCCCCATAAGGCCTTAGTAGTTTTACTGAAGTCCCTTAACTCAAAATACTTCTCCATTTCACTAAGCCAATTCTCTGCCCATTCTCCTAGTTATTTCCCATCAAATTTTGGAGGGGTGATTTTTTTCAAGTCCTTAGTCAATTCCAGAATAGGATTTTCCCTCCTAGGTGCAATTATGTTCTCCTCTAGATCATCTCCTTCATGAGGGTTTTGAATTTCAGGTTCAACTATGTTTTCGATATTATCTTGTCTTGTTTGAAGTTCTTGTACCGTTTGCTCCAAAGAGTTGATTTTATCTGTCTGTTCAGTTAACAATTCTATGATTGCTTCAATCCCATCCTTATTCCTTCTCTGACCCTGTGGTTCATCATCCTTATTCCCCTTTGGCCTTCGGCCGACACCAGCTCGAGTTTCCCTTCCCCTTGGCATTTAGATTTCTTGTTTAATTATTCACATGTTAGTACTATTATGAGGTTTGAGAAGGGTTGTTTCTAATTTTTAAAAAATATATTTCAATTGCGTGAGTCGTAGTAAGCTCAAGGCCTAGTTTTAGAATCTCGCTCTGATACCACATGTAAAGACCCAATTAATTTTAACCGAAATACCACTATATTTTTTTTCAAGTATTCATTCACAAGTACACTTGGGAACTTCTATCCATATGGGACAGATATATCATCTGTTCATACAGAATAGGAATTCACTTCATCTATTCATATGGAATAGGCATCCGCCTAAATGAGGCAGGCATCTATCATATGATAGGTATGTGCTCTGGCCAGAGTCTTGGACTCATTGGGATCACCTGGATCCTGAGTCGCTTCCCTGATGACCACACTTTCTATTGAAAGTGTACCTAGGTTGTTGTCCTCAGGGGTATGTAAATAGTAATTCTAAAACTTGAAACCCGCCTCAGAATTTAGCCTAAAGGCCCTGGGGAATCAAGCAATCCATGCAGGATTCTTCCGAGTATAGTTGCATGTATTTTAGTTGATTATCTCTTATAACTAGTTATGGGATCTCTCCAACCCTAAACCCCATTCTCGAACACTTGAGTACTGGGAGCATCCTTTGTTTCCCAGACTACATACATACCCTGCTTCCAAATAGGATCAAGGCGTAAAATATATAGTTTTTTTTTCTAGACTATGTTTATGTGAACTGTTATAAAAGGGTGGGTATTCAACCCTTTCTAGGGTTCTCATTTCCCAGATAGTTCCTCTGTGGTTGCCACCCACGAAGGGAAGCAAAAATAACAAATGGTCGATTTGACCATTGTTTGTTTACCTAACAACATTCATCTAACCTATTTCCTATTAATATTCGTCACCCTTGATCCATTCAGACAATATGTCTTCAAAATCGAGTTGCATTGCACCATAGAAATTCCTACTTGGGTTTTTCTAGGTCGTCACTAGCAGATTTGATTCATTTCATTATAATCTTATTAGATTATCGTTCCAAAGGGTATTTCCCTCCCTTTGGATTTAATCAACCAATGTTCCTTATCTCTCCCTGGCGATTTAGAGGGACGATGCCACATACGCTGTTGTTGTAGCTATGTTAGGCTATAGATGCAGTAGCTCAAGTGCGACGGCTTTACCCATAAACGTGAGCTAGAGGCATCGTTAATACCGAACGCTGCTGGTTTTGTTTTTCCTTCTTTGATTATTTTTCAAATCTATATCTAACATACTTAAATCTTAATAAGGAAAAGAAAGCTCGTAAGGCATGGTAACTTTTACAGTATTCATTAGGAAAAATAATAATAACCCATGATGATTAAATAACTCAACAAGCATTGGTCAAGAATTTATAATAAGTGCCATAGATAAAAAGGAACTATTTAATTGTTCATTCAGTAACTAATCCATATCCACTCATAAAATAAATCTCTTGCAATGTAAGTAAGTGGCGTACTTAAATGCATCCATTATTTTGGGGAATTTCATAACACATATTGTTTGTACCTCCCTTGCCAAATTTATGCAAGAATCCCTAGGGTTAAATATTTTCGGCATTGTTGTGAGGCTTATTATCCTATCCTTTCAAAATTATATCTATATTGTCTAGATAGTTTATGTAGCATTAGGAAGTTAAAATTACAATGACTATGAAATAAAATATTTATTCAACACTTAACTAGGGCTATTCGAAGTTCCTACCTTGTCTATCTCTTATAGAAGATTACTTCTAGGTAAGAAGAGGCTTCACATTCTCTATATTTGCAATTGAAAAGCCTAGACCAAACATGTGTTAGGAGAAGATTTACTAGGAATAAAAAAAGAATTTGTATGCTTTGATATAGTTGACCAAGGAGCAATATTAATTGATTAATTTATTTTATTTTATTTTATAAGTTCTAGAGTTTGATTAACTAAAGTCAAAAGAATTTTATCAATATTATTTCATGGTATTGGATGATATCTATGGATTGATTATATTGGAATTTTTCAAGCCTAACTACACTAAATATCAATTACATTTTTCTAAATATTATAAATAAAAGAAAGTATCTTCACATAAATATTTAAACTTATAAATATTTACTTAAAAGGAGTATGTGAAGAACAATTCATCTGAAAAGGTTAAAATATTAACTAACCTTCTTTCCTAACTATCTTCACATAAAAATATATTCTAAACTTATAAATTTTCACATTTAAGAGAGTATTAATTTGAAAAGTTTATCTTAAAAAGTTAAAATGTTAACTACCTTCTTTTCTTTATTAAAAATAACATGTACTCTTCTTTCTTTCTATTTTTAAGGAAAGATTCATGAGATATTACTTTACCCCAAGTATTTTAGGCTTTAAAGAAGAATGTGCATTTTATTAGCCTTAAATTTAGGAAGTCGTGGGGTAGATGATTTTAACTTGAAGTTTCATTACTCACCATTCTAAATAGGATGTCCATTCTATAACATAAGAAATTTTTATACAAGGATATACGTATGAATCGAGACAACCATAGCAACATGCCTAGTAATAAGGAGAGTTATAAGGAGTAAGGAATAAAAACCTATTTACGATTCACTGAAAATAAAAGTAATGATTGCATGTGTTTGTATTAGAATGCTTTTTATTTATTTATTTTATTTTTTCTTAAAATACTAATTTGGTGATAGATATTGAATGCCAAAAACATAAATCACAATATCTTATTATATTTAAAATCAATCAATTAAATCTTCCAAAAATAATATATATATATCCAGAATCTATAAGTCCCAAATGTTATAAATTATTAACATTGACATATATTAGTTAGCTGCATCAAAATAATTTTTAAATCTCATAACTCCTTTAATAGTTAAATTCATAATTACCACAATAATTAAATCTTACTCCAATTCCAAGAACAATTTCATTATCCCTATTAATACTTGATGACTCACGGTAAAAAAAAATAGAGGAAATAGGAGTAACATGCGCCTAAATCCACTGTGAAAAAGAAAATTTATGTGAAACTGAGATGCAAGGAGATAAAAAAATATACTGATTATTTCTATTTTCAAATCCTTCCTTAGTCAATTATTTAATGTATTTGTTCCTAGACGTATGACTTGTACCTCTAATTTGATACGTTGGCTTATGCTTATGAAGAACTCGGTTGAGATAATGATTAATGGGAAGCTACTGGTTTTCACTTATGGATTGACCTAGAACTTATTGATTTAGATTTAAAAACATTGCTTCATCTACATAAATATCAACTACAATGGTTCTATCCTTTCCCAATTTGCACATAGATTTATTACTAAATCTGAAACTACACATCTGAAAATAGTATGAATTCACAATCTAGTTTTCTTTTCATGGAATGCTTAATGTAATAAAATGAGTAACCACCACCAAAACTAGATATAAGCATGATTATTTCAGAAGAGGGTGTGAATCTACCTACTGTACTAATTCTTGGAGTAACTATAAGATGTTTGATGGCAAAGGGAGTACCCAAGTCACCACGATGGCCTTCCACACAAATCTACAACACAGACTCTTCTAGAGCTCTACCAAACAATCCCATGATCTAATCCACAAAACTATATCAAACAACACAAAATGAAACCTTCAAATGTTGAATGCCTGCTCATTGATTTGTTTCAAAGGCAGGGAACAAATGCACAATCTAAAAAGCATAACCTAGAATTCGAGTCCTCCCTCAAACGTGGGCCCATACGTTCAATTTATAGATAGAAATGTATTAAATTCTCTTCCACTGTAGTTCTCAAATTAGCTCTGCTATTTATTGAGGGAAAATGAAATAGAGTTCCATGCGAATAATATGCGAGGTGACTAAAGTCAGAGTTGGGCGGCTATAGGTGCAACTTTGTCAGTTGGTTTGCACTGACAGACAATCAATTTTCATGTCTGCGCATTTAATCCATTTTTTGGTGAATAAATTTGATTTCCATTCAAGATCTTAATTAGATTTATTTCCTATCAATAATAAATGGCTAGATCCAACTGGCAGACTTTTAGGAAATGTGGAGATAATACCTTTCATGAATATAAAAAAAAGTTCATGCATTTTCCTTTAATATTAAAGTTTAGCAAAATGTGTCGTTGGAGGAGAGGAGTCATGACATTGTAGTTGCTTTGTCTATGACAGAAGTAGAGTATATGGCAAAAACTCATGATTGCAAGGAAGCCATTTGGGTTAAGCATTTTTTTTCTAATATTGGTTTTTATGTAGGGAATATTACTATCTATTGTGAAAATCAGATTTCCATTTTGTTGGCAAAAAATCCTACTTTTATGCAAGAACAAAGCACATTGATGTTCAATTTCATTTTGTTCATGATATGGTGGAAGATATAAAGGTGAAGTTGGAGAAGGTTGGCACACTAATGAATGGTGTAGATGCATTGACAAAGATAGTGAGCACATAAAAGTTCAAATGGTGTTTGGAGTCTCTAGGCCTCATGACCTCTAGTAGTTAAATCTTGTTACTTTCATTGGCTCTTCAAAGGTGTTCGAAAAGTGTGAGAATGTTGGAAAAAGAAGGTGTCTCAACCTTTGATTTTTCTGAATATTTTATTTTTCTAAATATTAATTTTTTTTTATTTTCTCACTTTGTCTTTGTGTAACAAAGAGTTTTGAATTCCTAATCCTTTCTAGCAGTTCTATGGTTTTTCACCTAAAAGGAGAAAGAAGGGCGAAAATGGGAAAAGTTACACTCAAAGTCAATGCAATATGGATGAAATATGAGTGAAATGTGTCTAGATGAGCTAAATTAAATGTAAATAACTAAAGAAATTATTTATTGAATGAAAACTAAAGAAATGCAAGTTGTTAGAAAACACATTGTGTAATGCAAAAACACTTAGAAATGTGAACAAAACTGAATAGAAATGGATGAGATTGAAAGTGTGCACCTAGAATATGGATGGATACTAGAAATGGCTTCTGGAATGATGATGATGCTGAATTTTAGGCCTGGTGGGACTCATTCGCCATTCTAGGCGAATCAATCCCAATTTTGTAAAACTGTTCAGGAACCTGTTTCAGACAAAAGGGTATCTAAAAATGCAGAAAACCAAAAAATGACCTAGAAGTGGGACTCATTCACCACCCATGGCAAATGATTCCACTTTTGAATTTCTGAAAATCCAAAAGTGGAAACTGAAGTCCCTAATCTGCTCCTCGGTTCTTGAAAGGTGTCTGCCTCTGAAAATCTAATTTCTGATCCTAAAAGTGACTTTTTATTGATATTTTGACTTGTTTAATGAAGAGAAGACCTAAAAAAAATTGCAATGAAATCTTCAATGATTTCTAAGCCTCCAAGATGTCTAAATCTACAAACACACAAGACAAGAGAGAGAAATGTTGGATGTTAGGGCATGGGGGTTTTCCTTGGTCAAATCCCTTTTTAGGTAATTAAACCAAAATAGAGAAAGAATGTAATGAAACATGCAATAATGGAGTTGACTACCTTGCCATAATGATTGATCTGGAATGTCTGCAACAAAACATGAAGAATCTTCCCTTGAATGTCTAAAAGTTGATATCTTAATGACTTGAAATGATGAAACCCTAACATGATTGACTTGAGATGGAAGAATGATGGATGAATAATGAAGAATGCTTAATGAATTGAATGGGGGATGTAAAATAATGAGAAAAAGACTTATTTATACACACTTATGCCCTAATAACTCCATAATACCTCATCACAGGCTGACATAAGGTATTTTTAAATAAAAAACCAAAAGGAAATTTAAAATATTTTTAATTTGGAGCCAAGAGGGACTCATTTGCCACCCATGGCGAATGGGTCCCACCTTGGGCTTGTAAGTGGGTGTGGGGAATTAAGTCATATTTAATGTTGTTTTTTGGTATTGCATTAAAAAATGCACTTAATTAAGACGTGTGAGTGCATAAAGGGATCATATAAAGCATAAGAAAGGTGTAAATAGTGAAGAAAAGCCTAGAAAAGCATGAAATCTTGTTACAAGAGTTTACAAAACTTTAAAATAGGACTTGATGATGAATAAAAAGGTAATATGTAAATGAATTATAATGAGAATAGTTTAGAAAAGTATAGAAATGTGTTACAACACTTCACAACACCTTCACAAGATTAGTAAAATCATGTTTATTCAATTTACAAGGGTCCAAGGCCTAGCGTGGATGTGAAAAACAACCTCAAAATACCAAATCAAGGCCTTATAAAATCAAATTTATCATGAATTATTCCCATTTCAAGCAAGAAGCATCCATTTTTCTATGGTACACTTTGTGAGTTAAAACTTGCAGTTTCTATTCAAATGAGGAGTCAAGTTGAAAAGTTGTTTTTTACAGGTGGAGTTGTGCATAAATGATTTTTCTATTTCTATGTTGAGTTTAAATGGAATGTGAGTTTTCAAAGTGTAGTTAGTGTTGATGCCTAAAATTGCTAGGCAAACAACCTTATGAGAAACTCAATTAATGGTGGACAAATTGCGCTAAATTGAGTAAGTTACGGATTTTTTAAGAAGTTGGCTCCTTCTGTATTTGGGGGGTTTGGAATGGGAAAAGGAAGCAGATATATAAAATAAAGATCTAATCTAAGGTGATGTGCCAAGAGTTAAGTATGAGCATGATAAATCTTCCTTTTAGATGAGATTTAAGGGCTCATTCAACAATCTGCATGTCCTAAAATAATAGAAAGCATAGATGAAAAACATGGGTATGTGCAGGATCATGATGGGCTAAAAAGTGGCAATATGATGTGTATGTGGCTGACGACTTTTTTTTAACCCAAAATTGATGAAACAAAAATGGTTTTTAAAGGATATTCTGAGCTTTTAACCAATATAAATTATGCTTTACTTTGAATTTAATAAGTAATTATTATTCATTTTCTATTAAAATTATGACTAAAGTCCTGATTGATGGATTGATTTAAAAACATCTATAGCTTTCAAACGATATCACATTTTTTGAATCCAAAACATGCATCACATTATATGCTTTGCATACTATAGGATTAAAAAAAAATTGAATTTCATGAGGTTTTGACCAAGTTAAGGTGGTCGACATACTGAGTTTTTATATTTTTAAAAGTTGTAACAAAAAATCATAATTAATTATTTACTTGGAAAAAAAATTACAAAAAAATATGCATCACATCGAGACATGAGTCCTCTACTTATATATAAAATATTATAAAAAAATATTATCATTTTATTGTCATTAGGGTGGTCAAACAGACACCTACTTCTTATTTTTTCCCTGAAATTTAAGTACTACTGCATTGAAATTTCAAATTTTCACTAAATAGATTTCTAGTTTTTTTAAACAAACCTAGTAGTTTAGAAACTACATTCAATTTACTATAGATTCTATTCTTACATATTTTTGAAATAATATAGATAACTTATTCAAATTTTTACGTCAAGTTTCCTAACTCTGATTTTTCTAATTTTTTTGCCACTTAAGGGCCTATTTTTTCCATGATGATCCTGCACATACCCACCTAAGAAGTCTATCAAATAACATAACATAACTTCCATACACATTTACTAAACAAGAAGATTTCAAAACATGATTTGAATTAGCAAATTTATATTGAAATTATAGAAGTCTTACAAATAAACTACTAAGGAGAAGAAACAACACAATATAATGTCTTGCTCATTAACTAAAAAATAGAGAGGCTGAATAATATGGCATAGTTTGTAAGTCTTAATACAATAATTAAAGAACAATACAAAAGGTCTACAATATTTTTTCTTCTTTCTGTGATTCTTGAACCCCTTTTCTGAGAGTTGAAGCAGTATATATAGATCACCCACTACCAAAGAGCCAGTAATTGAAAAGATTCCAAGTATGAGCAATGATGTATGTCGCAATGATTCCCTAAGGCTGTTACAATAGAAAAGATTTTGAAACATAGTATGTAGCCACCTTTGAAATAGATGCACCCCTCTGCAAATAATAAATGTGGTCCCAGTGTGGAAGCATCAAAATTCCAATGAAGACATGTGTTGCATGCCCACATATTTGGTTAGGATATGTGGCACAACGACGAGGCTTCATATTCATTCCTGCCTTTCTTGCAATCAAATTCCCCGTAGAGAAGACACATGGAGAAGTCTTCATTTCAAGCGCTGACTATGGGGTCCACCAAAAGGTTGCCCGTGGATTGATGCAACATGGCACATGGGTCAAGATTGGAGGAAGAGCAAAGGATAGAGGGCTCTAAAAGGCCTGCGTCGCTGGCGCGTGGAGTAAGGGTGAGACTCGATAGATAAGCAAGGGAAGAAAACATTCCAAGGAGCACACAGCGGAAACGTGGAGCAAGTGGGCGAAGGTGCTTCAAAAAGGGGCATAGAGATATTCAAACACATGAGGCGTGGGCCAAGGCCGATGCAAAATAAACCATGACCACCTGGAGGGAGCTTAAGGATTTTAATCCATAGCTTTTTTAGTGACTACCAAGGGCATTTCACCTACAGAATGAGAACCCAAAATTTTTGGTGTGAAGACCAAAGCCTTATCCATTGGGCAATGATCAGAGCTTTGAAAGCACAGTATACAAAGGCCAGTCGGCCTCGGATGGCATTAATAGGGCATGCAAATTCTCTTGCTCCTCATGCAGATCAATTATTTCTTTGAAGGGTAGCTCCATGGAGATCCTGGTCCTTGACTCGAGTTGAAAGAGAAGCCACACTATCTAATGGGTGGTGCCTTCTATGTCTGCAACATTGGGAGGTTGATTGAAATCTTGAAAGGTAGATAAATCTTGTTTCCTTTCCTTGATCTTTGCTATGATATATTCTTCCATGGGCACCAAATCATCAGAGAGAAAAGGGAAAGGAAAGCCCATTTGAGTCAAATGGGAGAATTTCATTCACATTTTGTTCATAGTCTGACTCACTGTTGTTGAGAAATTGCTAGCCTAGAGGATGGCCGCATGACAACGAATGAATTCTCTCACCTTCTTGGAAGCTGACCTCCAATCCTCAATCCCTACATTCACCAATTCTATGTTTTCCACTACATACAACTTGTCCCATAACTTCTTCACCTTGGGCACCTTTTCCGCAATGAATTGTGGAAATTTCTCCATAGTTCCATGCACTTCCCTAATTAAACTTTCCGCCTTTGCCATGAATTGGAGCATTGGCTAAAGAGTCAGACATAAAGACTTGATTCTCTCCCAGTGGGAGATATATAACTATTGGCCTACTAAAAGGAGATCTGACTGAGG
This sequence comes from Sequoia sempervirens, assembly GCA_007258455.2. Taxonomy (NCBI): domain Eukaryota; kingdom Viridiplantae; phylum Streptophyta; class Pinopsida; order Cupressales; family Cupressaceae; genus Sequoia; species Sequoia sempervirens. The sequence goes on along the minus strand of VDFB02324061.1, from coordinate 21,795 downwards.
AAGAAGGGGTTGGGGAGGATTTTTCAAAAGACCAATTACCATCTCCTTTTACCCGACATCTTACGTCAGCTCTTCAATTCTTTTGTCCATGATAGAGAGTTGTTCCTATAGAGTCCTTAACTCGGCAAGAAATTGCTCCTCATCCTAGCCTTGTGTTGTGGATTCTCTTTCCAAGGAGAGCTTTAATTCTTGGATATCCTTCGCAAACTGAGCTTATCGATCCTAGAACTCCTTATATTTTTGTTGCATTTCCTGCTCTAATTGAGCTCGTTGATCTTGAAGCTCTTCATTCTTCTGTTGCATTTCTCCCTCTACCCAAGCCAACTAGTCTTGTAACTCCTTGTTTTTCTGTGGTATTTCGGCAACCGGGTTGGGATCTAGGGACTAGAACTTTGCATGTTCCTCTTGGAGTTTTTCCTTTTCTACCTGTGCTTGTTGAGATATTCGTGCAATTTCAACATCCTTAGATTTTTCCATTTTTGGTAGGGTCTCCAACCTTTCTTTAATTTTCTTGAGCTTCTCTTCCTTCTTTTTTGGTTGGCGACTATGCTTGAAAAAGTCGGTATTCACCACTCATTGGGTTTCCTCCATCAACTCAACTTTGTCTTGTAGTCAAGCTGCACACAAATCGATACCTACAACATGGATCGTATAATATTTGGGTTGCATCTCCCCTTGCAGTTTGATGGTATTTAGAGTCATAGTTGAAAAATGCAATGACCCCTTAAATTCATTGAAAAGGGTTTGCACATATGGTTTGGTAGGCTTCGCTACATCTTTTTCTTTTCTCATCTGGACCCTGATAGCCTATGTTGTTTTAGTTCTATTACCTTGCCTCATAAATTTTTCTCTCCATTTCATTAATTTGTTGGTGAAGGATGCGCTAGGAGGAAGGGAAAAAAGGAACAAGATATTTGTGGCCCTAGATGATGTCTTCTTTGGTAGAGAGACCGTTAATGGGGAGAACTAGGGTATGTTATGCCAAATTCTAGTTTGGGAAGAAATAGAAGGAATCATAGGGAGCGGTGGTGGTAGCAGAGATGTAGAGGATACCATATGTTGTGAAAGTTAATTTGGAGCCAATGTGATGGTAGAAAAAGGGGTAGCAATGGTGGGTTTGGACTAGGCTTTGAAAAAGGTGGAATAAACTGCGGGGGAGTAAAAGCTATTTGTCTAATTTGGGAGAATTGAGAGAAACCTCCTGTAGGCATGGAAGTAGAAAAGGGAAGGTCAATGCTTGAAGTAATGGGCGACATAGAGTAGCAGGGGGAACCAAATATTGTGAAGTGAGAAGAGAGGGAGAGAAAGATACCTCAGGTGCAGAGGACTTTGATCCTTGGCTCATTGCAGGTTCTTGTGAGCCTTCTCCAGAAGTTGCATCAGTGCGTGTCCTCTTCTCGAGTGGAGAATTGTCCACCTCTATGACCTGAGGTTGTTGGGATACTCTAGATCTCTTTGCAACCCATGTGGTAGTGAGGCCTCCTACTGCAGTGTAGTCACTTGCATGCTTAGTGGAGATTTGTCTGTTGTTCTTCCTTTTTTCTAGTTCTCTATGCTTGGGCCTTTTTCACCTCTTTTCTCTTCATTATTTCCCTTTCTTCCTCTGGATCTACATCCTCATCATCACTTGCATTAGTATCTTCATTCCCTCTATTCCATAGATCATCAAATCTTTCATCCTTTTCTGTCTCCTAGACTAGGGCATCAAGGCATTTGGTCTCCTGATGATAAATCCAAAAGGGTGCAATTTTTTCCTCACTCCACTGACATTGCTTGACCAATTGATTATGAAGGGTGGCCCCCATTTTACACTTGTCACTAGACTTCTCCAAAGTAAAATATAAAGAGAGACATGGTGGCCTCCTATTGTCAGTAGGAACATAGGCCGGATCCAAAAATAAATCATCTTGGTCCCTTGACTAGAGATTCCATCGAGCTTCCTAGTAAGGTTGAGAGTTGTGAGTCACTTTAACATTAAACTATGCTAGGGTGATCCCATAATAGTGGTTTACAATTTTTGGCCAAACTGGACACTGAAATTATTATTTTTAACTAAATCTTCACATTCGGGCACTTATAGCAGCTAAACTGTGAGGAATTTGAAGATGGTGCAAACTAGAGTCTCATCAAATTTTGTTTGTAGATTCTAAAAATATTTTTTTCAAAATTTTTGGAATCAAATTGCACTTCTTTTTTCATCTCCCATGAAAATTGATTTTTTTTCAAAAACAACATTTTTAAAAAGTGATGCACACCGTATAACGCATAACTTTTTTTCCATGAAGGATAAAATTCTAATTCTTTCAAATTTAGATTTGTAGCTCTGATATCTAGTGCTTCCACTTAATTAGATAGTTTTTTATTGAATATTTTTTCCTCAATCAAGTTTCAAAGTCAAATGAATTACAATTCAGACACAGCGCGACCGTATAACGTGTAACTTTTTTTGTATATGTCAAAATTTAATTTAATTTTTTTTGTTGGATCAAGGACTTCAATATCTAGTGCACTCATATTTTTCAAATTTTTTTTTGATAATCTTCTATTTTTCCACGTGAAGAAAAAAGAAACTCATTTTCGATGAAAAACCTATGTTTAATAAAACTTAAAAAACAAATACATAACAAAACCAAAACATATTAAAATTATATTCATTGGATAGGTTGTTCTGAGGAATACCATAATCATTTGAAATAAATTTGAAATGAATTCATTTGATCCCCCAAAAGCTAAATCAAAAGTGATTTTTTATCAGCATTTTGATAGGTGTAAAGGAGACGCATTTATAGGTATGGTTTAAAACTAGCGAGGTTCTATCCAAGGGGGTTTGATCTAAGGTGATTTGATCTAACCCTCTTCAATTGGAATCCTTAAAATGGAAATTTTTAAGGTTTAAATCATTATATTTTCTAAAAATATGTGATTTCAGCTAAAATTTGTTCCTCTTAGGAATTGTAAACCACTATTATGACAACACCCTAAGTCATTATCGGGATTATAATCCCATTTGTCACAAATTAATACTAGGCCTAGATGAGCTGGCTTCACCTCTAACAAACCATGTGTCTACTTCTTTAACATTATCATTGTTCTGAAGCTCAAAGGGAATTCGAAAAAACCCTTCTTATTCTTTCCTCCCTAAAATTTGAGGTCAATAATCGCTAGTTGTTGAAACACCTCAAGGGCCAACACCATGTTAGTGATGCATATTGGGAGCTAGAATGGTTCCTCAGTAAAACCATGTAGCCTAACAAAAGTAAAATCCTCCCCAAGGAATCAATCGCAAGGAGTAAAATTCTGCATCCACCCAGTCTGCTTAGCAAAAATCTGATAACCCTCACCATCCTTAGTAAAATATTTCAAAGTAAGAGCCAGGAAACACTAAGAAAATGCATAGTAATCATAAGTTGCAGAAACGAGGGCAGCCCACACAGAAACTAGCCTTCTTACCCCATTTTCATCAAACATAGCCAAACTCATATGGTTTCAAAAGAAGTTAGGGTTATGGTGTAAAAACATGTGAGCAAGAAGAGAAGAAAACTTGAACCTATGTTGTGTGTTGTATTCCTTGAATTGGTTCAACATCTCTCGAATGATGAGTTTTGTGAAGTCATACCAAAATAAATAATGTTGTTTTCTAAACTAAAAACCTAGAAACATTTGAAACTCTAGAACATCCCTGTCACTATCCATGCGACAAAAAAAAGTCATCATAGAGAAGAAATCCTGCAAGTTCGAGTTGAAATCATTGTGTGCAACCGGAAACTCTGGTGACTTTATTGCATCTTGCCTCGGCCTTTTTGTTTCTTGTTTATAAAAGTCTAGAGCATATTTTCTAGTCCTCCAGAAATCTTCCCCACCTTCTACAGTGAATGTCTCCATTCTTTCTACTCTAGAAATCCTTCCAGTAGGGATGCATAGCATATTCCTAATAGTGTCCATGCTAATCACAACCCTCATTTTATAACCTTCAATGGTTCCAGTATCTAGGTTGAAATGTTGAGCACACTCATGTACTAATTCCAGGAAGTGTTGCACAAAAGGAACCATATACTTTGGAAGACCACAAAACCATAACTTGTATGCCAGGGACTCCTGGTTACTACTGGTCTTTTTCATCCACTCACAGGAACCTTCCCTAAGACTCTTAGGGTTGGTTCTAAGGATAGGGTTGTGAATCTTATCCCATTCTTCCACTATCAGGGTCTGGTTCCTTTGAGCTCTCTTGTCTATGGCCCGCGTGTGAGGCCACTTTGGCTTCTTTGGTATCCCAGGCGAACTGTAAGAGATGTCATAAAAAATTATGGCCATTGGCATTGCTAACATGGTGTCAAATAAGCTTTGAATTTCCTAACTTTGTGCTTCCATTTGAGGATTTTGGGTCATTTTGGGAATCTGTAGACCTTTTTGATGCTCAAATTCTCTACAACTCACTTGGGTTCTTTTCAACAAATTGTGCACTCAAAAATTCTTCACAATGAATAGCATACTCAAGAAACTCTTCACAGTTTTGTTCTTTTGCATGCAATGCAACCTTTCCTTACTCAGGAGTTAGAGACAATAGCTCTTTCAAGCAATAAATTTGGCATGTACTGCCGACTCTTTCATGCATGAAAAATGAATTCCCCCTCCTTTCAAAAAGACAATAGTTCATAATGACAATTAGTCCTCATGACCTACGGTACCATCTAGGAAATTGAGCAACAAATTAAAGTTTTATGGGACAATTAACATGATTTTCAATTAATAACTTGAAAAGAATGATTTAGCAAGAAGGTGCAATAATTACATGAAAAGATTGGAGTTCATCCTTGGAGACTGAAAAAATATTCACAGCATGACACCTAGCACTTTGACCGTGTAGATTATTATTTCCACCTACCACTAGTTTAAGTTGATTAATTACTTCTTTTTAACTTGCACATAGAAAACACAACTTGGTGAGATTTTCAAGTTTGCAACTGATGAGATTTTTTAGTTTGCTATTGGTGTGATTTTTGAGTTAATACCCGATCAACATCATGCTTATCGCACACATTATTCCTTGGCTATTTCTATAAATAGACCTAAAGACAACAACAAGAATTGCACTTGGTAATTGGGAAGAATTTGCATTTGGTAATTGTGACTAGAGATAGGCGCAATGAATACTCCAATTAGGCTAACTAGCAATAGGTCACAAGAAACTCTTTTAGGTGAAATTTCTAGCATATGTTTAAAGTGCATGACTAAGAACAAGCATTCTCTGGCAATAATTGTGATGAAATGGGTACTAGGGAGGGATTGCATAGAATATGAGGATAAGTATAAAGTAACTACTGACATTTTCTCTCATTTATATGACTCTTTGCTTGGCATACAATTACCCAAGCAGATGATACTATAACTCACCATGGAAATCTTCCCAAAGTGCTACGTTGAAGGCCTTGGCGAAGTTGTGATGAATGTGGTGTATGGCCTTGGTCTTCCCACCACAAGTGATCTCCACCAACACATTGAAGAGGATGCAGTGGTGTCGTGGGTACCATTCTTGAGCGAATTTTGCAATATGATGATTGGAGAGAACCGCTAGAGAGTTTCTCGTGCTTGCCACTTCCTATTGCGATGCTATAATGTAGTAATTTTCTACAACGTGGAGTGGTATACCAACTTCAGAAACCTTTTGTTTCCTCCCCCACTTCCTATTGCTACCGTCCTTGTTTCCCTTGCTACTAATAATGTGGCTACTCCTGATGCTGCTCCAGTTGAACCTTTGGTTGCTCCTGATGGTGATGCTTCCCTAGTCAAAGAATGAACTCTTCTCTCTTCCATTTTTTTTATATATGCCTTAGAAGGCCTTTAATACATATACTCCAAAACCTACTTAGTATATATTACTGCATAATGAATATAAAGCTCCTTTTGTCAATTTTCTCTCTTTTACCTTTCTATGCTTCTTGCATTATGGGTTTCGTTTAATAAAGACCAAGCCAAACAAAACACAAAGAAAATTTACATAATTACATATTTACACTGGCAAAAGGATTAATGAAGCTAACTAAACAATTTGAGGTGAATTCCATTGACTGGAATTCCCAATGCTTCTTTCTCCATATTTTCTAATTCAAATGTATTATGTTGCTTGCATTGAATAGTGCAAAAAGGGCCTTCCCTCAAGCTATCAAACTTTCCGTGTAGGCTAGGCTTCGTAGCTCTTTCATTAAACTTTAGCACTATGTCTCTATATTTAAGATTTGAGTCAAAGGTTTTCTTGTTGAACAACCTTTTAACCACTTATTGATAGTTAGACGTGGCTGTCAGGGATTTTACATGTTTCTCTTGCACCTCCAACAACTCAGCCAACTAGACCTCCATGCCTCCATTTTGTTCAACTTCCAGAGACTTGAGCAACTGTAGTGTAGGGATTTCCTTAGATATAGGTAGCAGCGCTGCCTTCCCATATACCAGCTTGTATGAAGAAGTCTTTAAGTCTTGCTTGGGGGTTATTTGGTCTACCCAGAGCACTAATTTGAGGTTCTGATGCCGCTCTCTTTGATGCTCTAACTTGATTCTTTTAATGAGTCAGATTAATTTTTTATTAGTCGACTCAGCTAAACCATTTTCTTATGGGTAATAGTTCAAAGATGTCTTTAGGAATATGTTTTGCTTAAGTGTCAATTGGCATACCTTTGAACCTAGGAAGGCTTTTGCATTATCAAAGATTATGGTCTTTGGTGGGTTGAACCTTGTTACCAATTCTTTGAGAAATTTCACAATCTCCACCTCTGTCGCATTCTTTAGGGGCATGTCCTCAGTCCATTTGATAAGGTAGTCCATAGCTGTGAGGATCCATTTATGTCCAACACTGGAAGCGGGATTAATCATCCCGATGAAATCTAGTTCCCATTATGTGAAGGGTTCTTCAACCACTATTCGATTTAGAGGCATTGCATATTTTTTCCTTCCTCCTATGAAGAATTGGAAGTCTTTGTAGGATTTAACTAGAGAGTGTGAGTCATTGAATAATGTAGGCCAGAAGTAGCCAACACATAATTTTTATGTCTGTGGTCTTTGCAGAGAAGTGTTTTCCTGAGGGACTACTATGAAAAATGTCTAGAATTCTTTTTACTTGCTCTGAGGTGATAAACTACAACAAAACACCATTAAAGTTCCTTTTGAAAAGGACTCCTTTGATGAGTGCATATCCACTATTCTGCAATCTATAGAATATTTTCTTCTGAGAAGAGAGGCCCGTCAAATATTTCCTATTCTACAAGAATCTCATCCTATTTGTAACCAACAACATTTAGACTCAGATTCATTCATCAGAACCAGCTCGGGTTGTTCCTCCTCATCTACTACTTCATCATGTGCCAGATACTCACACAATCCTCTTCCCTACATAGTCTTCATTGGCCTGACCTCAATGTTATATTCCATGATCTTAGTAATCTAGTTGGCCCTTATTTATGTGATTTCTCCTTCCATAATGTATTCACACACACTAGAATATGTGACATATACAAGTTCCACCTTTTTGCAACATACAAGGTTTCATAACTTCTTGAGCCCCTTAACAATGGTGAATGCTTTCCTTTCGATGAAGTTATAGTTTGTCTCATAATCCTTTAAGGTCCAGGAGTGGAATGCTATCAGATATTCTCCTTTTCCTTCATCATCCTTTTGGGTCAGAATAGTAGCAATAATAGATTTTCTACTAAACACATGTATATTATGAAGTTCTTTGATAGGTCTAGGCTTACCAAAACAGGAGCTAAAGAAATAGCCTCCTTAACCTTCTAAAAGGCTTCTCTAGCCTCTTTTCTCCATTTGAACAATTGATCCTTCTTGAGCATCAGCGTAATAGGTCTAATTAAACATGCAAAATAAGAAATGAATTTGGTTACAAAATTTACTTTTCCCAGGAAGGATTCAACTCCCTTTTTGTTGACTGGAAGGGGAAGTTCCCTGATTGCCTTCACCAGCTCTAGGTCAGTTGCAATTCCATCTTTGGACACCACGTGACCTAATATTTTTCCTTGCAACACTCCAAAAAACATTTTTTTTTTGGGTTCAGGGACTTCTCGAACTCCTGACATTTTTAAAAACCATTTCTAGATGATCAAAATGATTGTCTTTAGACTTAGAGAATATCATTAGATCATCCAAGAAGATTAAGATAATCTTGTTGATAAATTCTATGAAAGCAATATCCATTGCTCGTTGGAAGGTAGCTCCCACATTTGAGAGACCAAAGGGAATTTTTGTGTAGGAAAACATCCCCCACTTGGTAGTGAACATTGTTTTGTGTCAGTCCTCCTCTTTTACCTAGATCTAGTTGTAACCAGAGAATTCGTCCAGCAAAGAAAATATATCCGAGCTAACAACCATTTGCAAGATAGACTCCATGGAAGGAAAGGGGTAGTGGTCCTTCAGGGATGCTCTGTCCATATCCTATAAATCAACACATATGAATATGTCTCCATTCTTCTTTTGGATAGGGATTAGGTTGGACACCCACATGTTGTGCTTGCTTGAGAAAATGATCTAGAAGTGAATTATCTTTTTCAAATCTTGCACCATCAATTCCTCAATCTTTGGATTCACTGGTCTCTGCTTCTGGCAGACATGTTTTGCTCCTTCCATCAGATCTATAGTATGTTGAATGATTTTAGGATCATATCCCTTGAGGTCATCATACGAGCAAGCTACTACTCCATATTTTTCACAAAAAATGGATGAGCCCTTCTGCTGAAAATGGTTTTACTTGTAGTAAATAGGTCAAATAAAATCTCCACAAACAAGATCGCGAAGAACCTATCCTTCTTGATAGATATGGAACAAAGACAATCTAAAGAGGAAATTCTACATTCACAGAGCAAAGATTGACTTTTGTTCGATCCCAAGTCTTTGATAACCAGGTCATGGTTGCACTAGGTCACTCTTGGGTAATAATGTGACAATTGTTGTTAATCTCTAGGGGACTACGGTTATACACACACACATATATGTTATTTCTTTGAACATCTTAGGTTAGCATTCATAATTGCAATGATAAATTCAAACATCATGAAACTAAAATATTTGACATGGAATTTCATATATCCACACTAATTTCTTTGCTATCACTTAATTAGATTTAGCATTAAGCATTCAAAAAATTCATGGAAAATAAAATATTTTCAGCAAAACCATTTCCATTCACTTATATTTTTTGGAACATTTTCAAAATATTAAACATCTATTCTAAAACAGAATGTAAAAGTACTAAAAAAAAAAATTCTTCCGGTTATTCTCCATGGATTCCCCCAAAGAATTAATTGAAATAGAGAAAACCACTTTATATTTCACCAAATTTCTTCACAGCTACATACAAAACGTTGCAAGCTTTTAAAGAGGGAGGGTTTTGTTTATGGACACTGAGTAGGTTCTGTATGCACCCTTAAATGGCGCAACATACAATCTTGTTCAGCTGAACTTACAAAACCAACTAAAAAAGACACTTAGATAGGTAGCTATACATAAAGCTCTGACATCAATTAATGTCTACATGCATACAAAGTTTTACACCAGAATGGTTGAGAAACAGGAAAAAGGAACAAAACTTAAAAGATGTTTTTTCTCCTCTGACATCCACAAATTTTGAACTTGAAATAAAATTAAGCATCCTTTGGCCTTTCGAAGAACACAAGGATCAGATAGATAAGACAAATATATGAGAGGAAATCTAAGGGACGAATCTCATCAAGGCACATGGAATATTGTGATCAATAGGAGAATTTCAATTGAAGTCAATGGAAGTCAACTCCAATTACTCATTGAAGCTCTTAATGGTTCTACTTTTTCATCTTTGTTGCCAAGAAAATAACTTGAATTAGGATAGTCTGTAGGGACTTCCCATATATTCAGAATGATAAGGTCATTATCTAGTTCCTATGCCTTTTGATCTACATCAGGCTCTCTATTCTTGGGATGAGCTTCCTCTTAAGTGGGCACTATCTACCACTAAGTATGTGAAATACCAAGATCCCAAGTATTCCAATCGAATACATAACCCTCTCATCATTTTTCCAGAACATCTGACTTGATTTGAATGTAACTCTATCCATGATTCAAATTTTCCTGACCATCCATACCCGAGCTTTGCATCACAATCGATATCTCCTGTAATCACAAAATTCCAAATATTAAATCCCTTCTTTTTTTTTTAAATGTATCGCAACATCTCATATAAGTAAAACTATTATTCAAATGTTAGTACAAAAAACTATTATTCAAATGTTAGTACAAAATTCCATAAAACTCGCTTTCAAAAAATCATATCATAAACCCTTGCATATATGTACCAAATCACTAGGATCATTATACAAATAAAGAAATTTAACATTTCCTTTCCACACTACAATCCGGTACCTAGTACCTAGTATTTAGCTTTACCCACTTACTTTCTTGGACCTCGGTTAATACCGAAACTCCATCTTATAGGACTCCATCATACCGGACCGAAGTCTTTGACTTGAACTTCACATTACCTTTAGCCTTTTCTATGTTTCTGGTACTCGGTACCCAATGCACAAAACACTTACCATATGAAGTACTTTCTTTATTACAGATTTATCTTTCTTCTTCTTCCAGTGATCTTCCAATTTGTTAGCTCTTTCCATAGGAGTTATATTTTTTCACTTGGCTTCCCAAGTATTTTTAGTCTTTTGGCGTGTTGTGAGACCACACAACACCTTCTTTATCATGTTGCAAAACATACTTTCTGACCTTGAGCTTCCTTCTATCCCTGAACTAAAGATTTGCATAGTCACTTTTTTCTGCTGCAAACTTCCTCTTGTCATTCCTTGCATCATCACAATAAAATAGGTTTTTGAGAGTGACCAATCCTTTTGGAAGCTTGTTGGACCTCAGCTGAATAATTTTCCCTTCATAGGTTTCTTTTATTTTTGGTTGGAGCTGATCAACAAAATCTCTAGAGTGTTGAATGAATGAGGAAATGTGTTCATCACTTTCAAATACTTTCTAGCTCTAGTCATTATCTAGGATTGTCAGACAGACAATCACTCACACAGAGTGTACGTTATGAATTAGGTTGGAAGCAGGGTCAAATTGAGATCCTATTGCTTCCATACAATCTGCAACTGCATTATGCTCTCTAGGGACCGTTTAGATATTGAAGGCTTCAAAGCATTCAATCAGGTCCTGGCTCCTACACCATCTCTAGGGACTATTATCTCAGAGTCCTTGAACACCATTATTTGTTTAACGCCCATCCACTCTGCAAGACTTAGACCTTGGACTTGAGGCCTTCATATTCAACTTCATTATTTGAACAGGAAAACTAATAGAAAAAAGACCTAAGTGTCTTTTCATTGGATGAGGATGTCAAACATATCCTGGCTCCTACACCAACTTTACATCTTGCTCCATCAAAATGCAGCGTCCATAGCTCTAAGGTTTGATCACCCTCAAATTTCTTCATGACCTTCAGAATCAGTTGATCTTCATCATAGATGACATAGGTTCCCAATCTGGTGGCATGATAATTGATGAAAGGATCATTGTTTATAAATTCACTCAAGAGGACTTTTTCTTGATCAGTTCAATCTTTGGTCACCTTCTCATCCTCTAGTATCTCAACACAATACATTTCATCTTTAGTGATAGATATATGAGTGGCCTCAAAGTTGATCATGGCTTCATCTGCTACATATTTTGAATGTAAAGGTTCAGAAACTATCTTCATTTTAGCTCCATGTTTGGTCCTAAGGATCAAGTGTGACCAATCCAAGGAAAGATATCTTCCTATCCTGGAATTGAACTCCTAAGATAAGCAAACACCAAACATGGGGGGATGTATATGACCATGGTATCTTGTGGAACTATGATGCTAGGGAAAGAAAATAGTGTCAAGGGGAGGTTCTTGATGACACCTACAGTTTCAACCTTGTTCCCATCAAGCTGCATAACCCTTTTGTTTAAAGCTTCATAGCTAAGTCCTAAGGCTTCAACTATTTTCTTAGGAATGACTATGATACTCACACCAAATTCAATCATAGAATTGTCCAACAATTTCTTACCCACAATGAGAGTCAAGAAGAAGGGTTTTAGTTTAGGCTTAACTTTAATTTTAGTAGAAGCCTCCTCTCCATTGTTTGTGAGAACTTTGGCCTGAGGTAATGGATTGACTTCCTTTCCTCTGGAAGGTTGTCCTACTAGCTCTATGCTTACATCTTCTAGTGGGGCCTTCTGCAATAATGACTTCTACTCCAGAATAGCTAAGATATACTGAAGAGATACATTTGCAGAGGATTTCTTCAATTGTTCCACCACATTGAATGGTAGTAGATTCAAATACTTCTATTCCTTAGCCCTTGTTATAACAATCTCCTTCCATGGCTGAAATTGTTGTGCAATTGTAGAGGTACTAGGAGCTTGGTTGGGAACACTCTTGGGCTATGGGATCACCAATTCACCCGTTAATCTCCTCTTTGAGAGAGAGTTATAATTTGATTACACTTGTAGGGCCTTTGATGTGGATGCATCATTTGTGAACAGTGCCTCTTCTTCTTCCATCGATGAGAAGATCGTGTGGTCGGGGGCTATATCCATTTATTGCTCCAAGGACATCCCTTGCATTTGTGCAGTGAGTACTGTGTTTTCCATTTATGGAGAGGCATAGACATAACTTCTTGAATTTGACACAACGCCTTCACTGTGTTGTCCCACCACTCTTTGTCATAGATTACTGTGTGAACAATTTTAGGGCATATGTGCTTCATTGCAGGGGAATAACCAAGAATTGATATCATCAACGAGATTATTTTTCCCCACTACCAGCTCTCTATTCAAATTTGGGTGAGCATTCTGCAGTGGAGTAGGCACCGACACCATCTAATTACTTGTTTGAGCCTGCGGACTCGTGCATGAGCCTCCTTGGAACTGGTTCTATTGGTAGGAAGATCTTCTGCCTTGATAATTTTGGTAAGTTGGCTTCAAAGGCATGGATTGGTTCCACTTGATGGCAGTTATTTCATTTGAGACATCTGTTCCACAACAACTCCTTGACATTGTTCATCTCATCTTTTGAAGAGTTAGATGTAGAAGTAGCATTCTACAATGTGCTCAGATATGTGTACATAGATTGGGGAGGAGTAGACACACTAGTAGAATCTATCTCCTCGGCATGAATCAAAAACTCTGCAAATATAGGAATATCAGGCTTAAGCAATAACTTTCTAGCATCAATCAAATTATTCTTCACCTTAACAAAAATGTTATATGCATCTGGAAAGGTGTTCCCACCAAGGGCCTGGGTCATCACCGAAATGTTGGTATTGAGAGAATTCAAATAGAACATGAATTCCAAATCTACAGGCGGATGGATTGCAGGTTGAATCCTTTACCAAGTTGGTGCAGGAGCACCCAAGTCACTAAATGCCTTCAAGAGGCTAATATGTTAATTTTGTAATAATTCAAGTCAAAATGATGTTTGAATGCTTTGTAAAGGCTAATTTGAATGTAATCAAGTCATAAAAGAAGTCACTAGGAGGTGAAAATGCAAAAAAATGCAAATAATGCAATATTGATGTCAAAATGTGATTATGTAAACAAAAAGGCATAAATCAAGCATATTAAGAGTTAAAAGGTAGTTGAACTGATGGAGGAAATTGGTAACTCAGTTGCAAGGAGGGAAAAGTTATAAATATCATGCAAAGGTCGAGCAAAAGAGATATATTGTATTCTTGAAGAGTTAGAGCAATAAAAAGTTCCCTGTTTTAGGTTTTTTCTGGTTTTTTCCAGCATTTTTCATTGTTCTCATGCTTTGTACGGCCTGGTACTTAATTGTATGGACACTCAATTGACATAGTTGGAAAGAGGGCAGAGTCTACTTTATTTTGGTGGTGATTTGACTTGTTTTTGTTAAGTATTAAGAAAGTTACATCAATTTTAGTGAAAGAGGGTCTGAAATTTCCGAATCTTGAGTTTTGAGAGTCTAACAATTTTTTCATCACTACTCCACTAATGTAGGTCAAGTAGATTGGTGGAGTAGGTTATGGATAGGATATTAGATATGATTTTATGATTATATGTGCAGGGGAAAGAATGAATAACATGGTGGAGTTGTTGCTCCAGGCTAAAATTTGAGTTTTTCCTCTTTAAGAATGGAGGTTTCAAGTAGGGTATTGAAGGATTTGAATGAGTAAGGGCTTGGAGATGTTTCCAAAGGATTTGGTAGACATATTGAAGCATGTTTCAAGTGGTGGCTGGATTAATTGAGGTTTGCAAGTGTCTTAATCATGAAACCCTCCCTGTTTTTGGTGTTTTTTCACCCTACAAACAAGGGTTTTATGGATCAGCTTGTTTTTATGGATGATAATCCTTGAAAATGGTGAAAACATGAGTTTTGAGATATTACTAAGGACTTTTTTGAGGTTTTAAGTGTTTTGGGAATGTTTGAAGGGGGTCTCCTTTGTAAAAGGAGCCTAATCTACTAGCCTTTTCAATGCACAGTTTACAGATCTGATGAATTCTTATAAACAAATCTTTTGCATGTTCATGTTTTGTTGATGTGGATGCCAAGGGGTGTCTAAAAGTGCATTTGGTTCTTGGAAACTTATTTTGATTTGTGTGTTTTACCCAATCTAGGGCATGGATTCCTATTTGGAAAATTCTGCTTGGTTGCATAAGATAATAAAAATCTGATAAACAGTGAGATGGGTGATCATAAACTCTTGAATCTTGTTTTATGATGAAATTACAGTTGTATTTGTGTTTGGATAAGGTTCTTTATGAAAGGTTATGGCAGTATAGAGGTTTTAACATGTGCATTCAATATGCTTTGGTGATGGTTGAGCACTAAAGTCTGTTATTTCTGATAGAGCAGTGATATGCAAGTCTGTACTTTGCTTGGTTTAACAAAATAATGATGTTTTTCATGATTTAGAAGTCTGGTAATGCAGAGGTTCATGATTGGTTGCCTTGATTGTGAGGAGTTTATGTTGAAGCATGGATTGGTCAGGATGGTGTTGATGTTTTGTGATGGTAAAGATGAATTTTGAATTCTGATTTTGATTGTAAAGACAGGAAAAAAATGAGTTTGATTCTGATGTAAGTTGTTGTTTTCTTCTTTGATTGAGGATGGGATTGAGATCCCTAGTAAATGTGTTGTTGAAGGTTGTTGGTATGATGCTCTGCATCAGAGTGGTATCAGAGCTTGAAGATGCTCTGGGAAAGATGTTTGTGATTAAGTTGTTGTTGATGATAGGTTGAGATTGTTGGTTGGTTGTAGGTGCTTATCCATCTAAGCTGTATTGAGAAAGTCCAAGAGACTAGGGAAGAGTAAGCAGAAAACCTAGGTGAGGCAAGCTGAGTTGTGTTGCAATTAGAACCTGATGGATTCCTGTCTGAAAGCACTGAAGAGTTGCAGCCTTGATGAAGGATACTCCACTGATGGGAGTAGTAGAAGATGAAGATGAAAGGTGATTGAGAAGAGTATGCAAGGACAACCCTGTGTCCTCAGAGGAAAGTTGCAAGTGTGCAAGGACAGTCCTATGTCCTTGGTTAAATAAGTTAATTGGAGAAATAAAAGGGCAGTCCAGTAATCGCTTTTGGCATTTCATCAGTTTGAAAAGCGATAATGAAAGCGAAAAGGAAAAGGTAAGAAGCGAGAGATGAAGATAGAAAGAAAAGGAAAAGATGATAAAAATAAGGATAAAGGAAGAACAAAGATAAAGACAAAGGAAAACAAAGATAAATAAAGATAGGGATCAAAACAGAAGATTGTTATTTTGTAAAATTTACAAATAAAGATAATGAAGACAGGCTTTGTTGTTGGTTGTATAGTGCAGGAGCACCCAAGTCACTAAATGCCTTCAAGAGGCTAATATGTTAATTTTGTAATAATTCAAGTCAAAATGATGTTTGAATGCTTTGTAAAGGCTAATTTGAATGTAATCAAGTCATAAAAGAATTCACTGGGAAATGAAAATGCAAAAAAATACAAATAATGCAATATTGTTGTCAAAATGTGATTATGTAAACAAAAAGGCATAAATCAAGCATATTAAGAGTTAAAAGGTAGTTGAACTGATGGAGGAAGTTGGTAAGTCAGTTGAAAGGAGGGAAAAGTTATAAAAATAATGCAAAGTTCGAGCAAAAGAGATATATTGTATTCTTGAAGAGTTAGAGCAATAAAAAGTTCCCTATTTTAGTTTTTTTCTGGTTTTTTCTAGCATTTTTCACAGTTCCCGTGCTTGGTATGGACTCATATTTAATTGTACAAACTCTCAATTGACATGGTTGGAAAGAGGGCAGAGTCTACTATATTTTGGTGGTGATTTGACTTGTTTTCATTAAGTATTACGAAAGTTACATTAGGTTTAGTGAAAGAGGGTCTGCAATTTCTGAATCTTGAGTTTTGAGAGTCTAACAAGGTTTTCATCACTACTCCACCAATGTAGGTCAAGTAGATTGGTGGAGTAGGTTAGGGATAGGATATTAGATATGTTTTTATGATTATATGTGCAGGGGAAAGAATGAATAACATGGTGGAGTTGTTGCTCCAGGCTAAAATCTGAGTTTTTCCTCTTCAAGAATGGAGGTTTCAAGTAGGGTATTGAAGGATTTGTATAAGGGCTTGGAGATGTTTCCAAAGGCTTTGGCAGACATATTGAAGCATGTTTCAAGTGGTGGCTGGAGTAATTGAGGTTTGCAAGTGTCTTAATCATGAAACCCTCCCTGTTTTTGGTGTTTTTTCACCCTACAAACAAGGGTTTTATGGATGAGCTTGTTTTTATGGATTATAATCCTTGAAAATGGTGAAATCATGAGTTTTGAGATATTAATAAGGACTGTTTTGAGGTTTTAAGTGTTTTGGGAATGTTTGAAGGGGGTCTCCTTTGTAAAAGGAGCCTAATCTACTAGCCTTTTCAACACACAGTTTATAGATCTGATGAATTCTTATAAACAAATCTTTTTCATGTTCATGTTTTGTTGATGTGGATGCCAAGGGGTGTCTAAAGGTGCATTTGGTTCTTGGAAACTTATTTTTATTTGTGTGTTTTACCTGATCTAGGGCATGGAGTCCTATTTGGAAAATGGTGCTTGGTTGCATAAGATAATGAAAATCTGATAAACAGTGAGATGGGTGATCATAAACTCTGAATCTTGTTTTATGATGAAATTATAGTTGTATTTGTGTTTGGATAAGGTTCTTTATGAAAGGTTATGGCAGTATAGAGGTTTTAACATGTGCATTCAATATGCTTTGGTGATGGTTGAGCACTAAAGTCTGATATTTCTGACAGAGCAGTTATATGCAAGTCTGTACTTTGCTTGGTTTAACAAAATAATGATGTTTGTCATGATTTAGAAGTCTGGTAATGCAGAGGTTCATGATTGGTTGCCTTGGTTGTGAGGAGTTTATGTTGAAGCATGGATTGGTCAGGATGGTGTTGATGTTTTGTGATGGTAAAGATGAATTTTGAATTCTGATTTTGATTGTAAAGACAGGAAAAAAATGAGTTTGATTCTGATGTAAGTTGTTGTTTTCTTCTTTGATTGAGGATGGGATTGAGATCCCTAGTAAATGTGTTGTTGAAGGTTGTTGGTATGATGCTCTGCATCAGAGTGGTATCAGAGCTTGAAGATGCTCTGGGAAAGATGTTTGTGATTAAGTTGTTGTTGATGATAGGTTGAGATTGTTGGTTGGTTGTAGGTGCTTATCCATCTAAGCTGTATTGAGAAAGTCCAAGAGACTAGGGAAGAGTAAGCAGAAAACCTAGGTGAGGCAAGCTGAGTTGTGTTGCAATTAGAACCTGATGGATTCCTGTCTGAAAGCACTGAAGAGTTGCAGCCTTGATGAAGGATACTCCACTGATGGGAGTAGTAGAAGATGAAGATGAAAGGTGATTGAGAAGAGTATGCAAGGACAACCCTGTGTCCTCAGAGGAAAGTTGCAAGTGTGCAAGGACAGTCCTATGTCCTTGGTTAAGCAAAGAGTTGGTGAAAAGATGAAAAGGACAGTCCTGTGTCCTTTTGAAAGAACAAATGGTTTGAAAACCTGATAATGAAGACTGAGAAAGGAAAGGTAAGAGGCAGAGATGAAGATAGAGAAGAAGGAAAGAAGATGACAAGAGAAAGCAAGGATAAAGGAAAGACAAGAGATGAAGACAAGGCAAAGACAAATGAAGATGAAGAGGACAAAGAACAAGGAAGATTTATTTTTGTAGGTACAAATGAAGATGATGCAATGTGTTTCCCAGAGACTTGGAAAGCTTTGTTGGTTGGTTGTATGGTGCAGGAGCACCCAAGTCACTAAATGCCTTCAAGAGGCTAATATGTTAATTTTGTAATAATTCAAGTCAAAATGATGTTTGAATGCTTTGTAAAGGCTAATTTGAATGTAATCAAGTTGAATAAAAAAAGTCACTATGAGGTGAAAATGCAAAAAAATGCAAATAATGCAATATTGTTGTCAAAATGTGATTATGTAAACAAAAAGGCATAAATCAAGCATATTAAGAGTTAAAAGGTAGTTGAACCGATGGAGGAAGTTTGTAAGTCAGTTGCAAGGAGGGAAAAGTTATAAAAAGCATGTAAAGGTCGAGCAAAACAGATATATTGTATTCTTGAAGAGTTAGAAATAATAAAAGTTCCCTGTTTTAGTATTTTTTTGGTTTTTACCAGCATTTTTCACTGTTCCCGTGCTTGGTACGGCCTGGTACTTAATTGTACGGACTCCCAATTGACATAGTTGGAAAGAGGGCAGAGTCTACTTTATTTTGGTGGTGATTTGACTTGTTTTTGTTAAGTATTAAGAAAGTTACATCAGTTTTAGTGAAAGAGGGTCTAGAATTTCTGAATCTTGAGTTTTGAGAGTCTAACAAGGTTTTCATCACTACTCCACCAATGTAGGTCAAGTAGATTGGTGGAGTATGTTAGAGATAGGATATTAGATATGTTTTTATGATTATATGTGCAGGGGAAAGAAGTAATAACATGGTGGAGTTGCTGCTCCAGGCTAAAATCTGAGTTTTTCCTCTTCAAGAATGGAGGTTTCAAGTAGGGTATTGAATGATTTGAATGAGTAAGGGCTTGGAGATGTTTCCAAAGGCTTTGGAAGACATATTGAAGCATGTTTCAAGTGGTGGCTGGAGTAATTGAGGTTTGCAAGTGTCTTAATCATGAAACCCTCCCTATTTTTGGTGTTTTTTCACCCTACAAACAAGGGTTTTATGGATCAGCTTGTTTTTATGGATTATAATCCTTGAAAATGGTGAAATCATGAGTTTTGAGATATTACTAAGGACTTTTTTGAGGTTTTAAGTGTTTTGGGAATGTTTGAATGGGGTCTCCTTTGTAAAAGGAGCCTAATCTACTAGCCTTTCCAACGCACAACTTACAGATCTGATGAATTCTTATAAACAAATCTTTTGCATGTTCATGTTTTGTTGATGTGGATGCCAAGGGGTGTCTAAAGGTGCATTTGGTTCTTGGAAACTTATTTTGATTTGTGTGTTTTACCCGATCTAGGGTATGGAGTCCTATTTGGCAATTTGTGCTTGGTTGCATAAGATAATGAAAATCTGATAAACAGTGAGATGGGTGATCATAAACTCTTGAATCTTGTTTTATGATGAAATTACAGTTGTATTTGTGTTTGGATAAGGTTCTTTATGAAAGGTTATGGCAGTATAGAGGTTTTAACATGTGCATTCAATATGCTTTGGTGATGGTTGAGCACTAAAGTCTGATATTTCTGACAGAGCAGTTATATGCAAGTCTGTACTTTGCTTGGTTTAACAAAATAATGATGTTTGTCATGATTTAGAAGTCTGGTAATGCAGAGGTTCATGATTGGTTGCCTTGGTTGTGAGGAGTTTATGTTGAAGCATGGATTGGTCAGGATGGTGTTGATGTTTTGTGATGGTAAAGATGAATTTTGAATTCTGATTTTGATTGTAAAGACAGGAAAAAATGAGTTTGTGTTTGATGTAAGTTGTTGTTTTCTTCTTTGATCTTCTCCAAATTGAGGATGGGATTGAGATCCTTAGTAAAATGTGTTGTTGAAGGTTGTTGGTATGATGCTTTTACATCACTTAAGTCTGCTGCATACAAACACAAAGTTTCTACTATTGAGGAGATCTGAACCGTGACAAATGTAACCAGAGACATGTTGATTGGTAAGCTTGCTGCTTTTGAGTTAAATGAGTTTGGTGAATCTCTTCCTAAGACCAAATCTGCATTCAAAGCTACTATCTCCAGAAAAGATAAGCAAAGATATGATCTAGGAGAAAGTTCTTCTAGGAAGGTGTTCAAGTATGAGGAGGAAATGAGGAAGTTGAAGAAGAAGAGAAAATTAGATGGGCTTGGAGCACTTATTGTCAAAGGGGTAGCTAGGAAGGAGAGCCTCAAGGAAATTGCTTCTTAAATGTTTTCTTGTAATAGGTTAGTTAGTTTCCTCCAAGGTTTTCAGAAGGTTCTAAGCCAAGACCAACAAACTAGATTCCAAAGAAAGTGTTATTATGTTGTTGGTGAAGGTGTGATGGGTGATGAATATGATAAAAGGAGTTTAAGTGAGGATGAATGGGTATTTATTGCTATCAAAGGAAAATGATCATGTACCCTCTTTGAATCGCTAGTTGCATAGTATGGAGAGAAAGCTCTAGCTAACAAGTTGAAGAAAAAGATGAATGGGTGATTGACAATGGATGCTCTCATCACATGACATGTGATAAAAGTAAATTTGTGATCTTGGAAAAGTATGATGGTGGTATTGTAAGATTTGGTTATGACAAAGCTGGTGTAATCCATGGCAGATGATCCATTTCTCTTAATGGTAAGCATAATATTGATGATGTTCTATATGTGGAAGGTTTGAAGCATAATCTCTTAAGTGTTGGAAAAATGGTTGACAAGAGATACAATCTTCAATTCAAGGATGGAAAGTGTAGAACATTAGGGAATTCCAGAAATGTGATTGCATCTAGTATAAAAACAAAAGGTAATATCTTTCACCTAAATGTTGCTGGTAAAAGTTGTCTGATTTCTCAAGTTGATGAAAGTTGGTTATGGAATAGGAGATTGCATCATGTAAACTTTGACAATATTATCAAGATAAGTTCTACTTAGGCAGTGAGAAATCTTCCTAAGTTGATAAAACCTACTAATGCTATATGCAAGGAATGTCAGCTAGGGAAGAAAATTAGAGTTTCATTCAGGAACAAACATTATTGTTGAAATGAAGTGTTGGAGCTTGTGCATACTGGCTTGTGTGGTCCTTATAGAGTTAGAAGTTTACAAGGAGACATGTATTTCATATTACTTATTGATGATTATTCTAGATTTAGTGGTTTACTTTCTTAAGGGAAAAACATAAAGCTCTAGAGAAATTCAAGATTTTTAAGGCTATGATGGAGATAGAGATAGGTTTGAAGATTAAATTTCTAAGATAAGATAGTGCTGGTGATTTCATTTCTAGTGAGTTCTTTTTTTTTTAAGAGCGTGGGATAAAGAGATAATTATCCACCCCATGGACCCCTCAGCAAAATGGAGTTGTGGAAAGGAAGAACATGACAATTCAAGAAGTTGCTAAGACCATGATGTTGGAAGGAAATGTTACACATATCTACTGGAGAGAAGTTGTGAGTACTAGCACTTACACTCTCAACCGGGTACATGTCAAAGGTGATACCAGTAAGACTCCTTATGAGATATGGTTTGCTCATAAGCCTACTATTAGATACTTCAAAATATTTGGGAGTAAATGTTATATCAAAGTAGATGAAGATATATGAAAGTTTGATGCTA
>VDFB02324060.1:55388-103859 GCA_007258455.2 Sequoia sempervirens | reverse complement strand
ACCATGCCTCGTTGGGATCGCCAAACACTTGAGTCTGCAGACAATCTTGTTAGGGATCCTTCAAATACAAGGACTCAGTCACAACATCATGGAATTCCACATTCCTACATTGCCACAACTTCAAATCCACAATCATTTCATGAAGCTTCTGGTAGTGCTGAGTGGGATCCCACAATGGAGGAAGTGTACAACTCTTTAATGCAAAATAAAACATGGGATCTTGTTCCACTTCCTAAGGGAAGAAAATTTGTTCGAGGTGTAAGTGGATCTATCTAACCAAATTTGCAGTGGATGGCTCAATTGACAAGTATAAAGCATGACTTGTGGCCAAAGGTTTCTCTCAAGTACCAGGTATTGACTACACTGAGACCTTTTCCCTTGTTGCCAGAATGAACTCCATTCGCTTGTTGCTTGCTATTTCTGCAGCTTATGGTTGGGTTGTACATAAAATGGACGTGAAGAGTGCATTTCTTTGTGGATATCTACATGAAGATCTTTACATGGAGAAACCAAAAGGATTCATTCAAGATTCTTCACTGGTTTGTAAACTAAGAAAGTCTCTCTATGGCCTCAAATAGGCTCCACAAGCTTGGTATGCCAAAATGGACTCCTTTCTTCTCTCCATTGGGTTCTCCAAATGCCACTCCGATCTGAATAACTACATCTTGTGGTAGGAGGATGCTCTTCTCTTCTTGGATCTCTATGTTGATGACTTGATTGTCACTAGGAGCACTTCATCCATTATCTTGACTATCAAGATTGTTTTGCATGACATAATTGCCATGACTGACTTGGGTCTTTTGCACTACTTTCTCGAGATCAAGATCACCCAGACCTCTTCCGGGGTCTCACTTGCACAGCCTAAGTATGCTCTTGATCTTTTGTCACATTTTTATATGGTTGATTGTAAGCCTGCACTGAATCCTTTTCTGTCTGTAGTTAACCTTGAGACAAAATGTTCCACACCACTAGTTGATGCTACTTTGTATCGTCAACTTGTTGGTAGCCTCATCTACTTGACTCATACTCACCTTGAAATTTCCTTTGCAATTGGCATTGTTCCACGCTTCATGATGGAACCGCATGAGCTTCATTAGAAAGCTACCAAATGCATCTTGCACTACATCCAGGGCACTCATCGGTATGGGATTCACTATGTAGTAGGCACAAGTTTAGACTTACTTGGATACACAGATTCTAATTGGGATGGTGATATTGATGATCGCAAGTCTACATCTGACTACAATTTTCACTGTAGTTCTGGTCCCATTTGTTGGAAAAGCAAGAAGCAACATGCCATTGCTCTTTCTTCAATTGAGGCTAAGTATCGGGGAGCTGTCAATGCTACCACTAAGGCTATTTGGATTTAGAATATCCTCACTAAACTTGGTATCACCTTTCAGAATCCATCAATCATCTATTGTGACAACCAGAGTGCCATTTATATCTCGAAGAACCCAGTCCATCATCAACAAACTAAACACATCGAGATCCATATGCATTTTCTCCAAGAGTTGATTCAGGAGCATGTCATTGATTTACGATACTATCCTATAGCAGATCAAGTTGCAGATATATTCACCAAACCGTTCACTGAGAGCAAGTATGTTCATCTTCGGTCTCTCCTGGGGGTAAGGCACATCTCTTCTAGGGGGGTCACTTAGAACTTCTTCATTCACCCTCTCATAGGTAGGAGTTTTTTCACACTGGGTTTTCTCCTTCTTTATCATTGAGAGGTTATTATGTACATGGGTACCTCATCAAGCCTAGTAGTCGGGACCCATATTTTCATCTTTACATTGTATACTTCTCCCTAAGTTGCACTTAAGGGGGGGTGTTAGTGTGAAAGGGGTACTTTATCTAACTAGTTCATTCTTAGCTAGTTCTCCACTAAAGTCCTCTTCACACTAGCTTGACTTTACATGGAGATAAGGTTGTTGAGCCTTTAATGACATGAGTTGTCACACCTCAAAGGATGCCAACACTTGTCATAATCCGGTTGCATTCATCTCTCCCCTTGGCCTATATAACCAAGGAATTTCCTTTGTATTCTTCAATTCTCAAGCTGAATATAGCTTTGCATTCTTGAGAGGAATATAGTTTATTCCTCCTCATATTTTTGGTTTTTCTTTCCTTCATTCATTAGATTCCTGGGTAGGCTAGTTAGTAAATCTCATAATTTCCTTATCATTTCCAATAAATAAGATCTCATCAACATATATGACAATGATTTCCAACCAATCATCAACTAATTTAAAATAAACAAAATGATCTAGCTCACTTTTAGCAAAGTCATGATCCAACGAAAAAGCATCAAATTTATGATACCACATTCTCAAAGACTACTTCAAATCATACAAATATATCTTTAACCTACAAAATAAATGATGAGGTAGACTTGAATCAACACTCCAAAATGATGATACTAATGATAATGATGTTATAGAAACACATATACAACTTGATGAACTTAATCTCAAATATAAAGATACTAATGATGATGTGGATGCACATGATAACCTATATATTTGGTTGACGCACATGTCATATTTTCCATGTTGACTATACTATAATCAGGTTACAAGGAGTGAAAGCTTAAGTGAGTATAGGCCTGCAAGAGGAAGATAAAGAGATTCTTACAAATATGATTACAATAGTGAATGCATTTTAGTTGGTTACAATGAAGAATACATAAATTTATAGCTTGATGAACTTGCTCTCAAAGATGATGATGTTGATGATGACATAGAATGCACATGAGAACCTATTTATTTGGTGTGAGGCATGCCAATTTTCTATGTTGGTTGTAACATAAGTAGGTTACAAGGAGTGGAATTTTAAGAGAATGTAGGTCTATGAAAGGAAGACAAAGATGTCTACAGTACAAGTCTAATTACAATAGTGCATGTGTTTTAGCTAGTTCCAATGAATAGTTTAAAACAAAGGGTCAAATAGAAGAACTTGATTCTTCTCATGAACTACCTTAAGGGTTTTATTTTTTGGCTGATTATTTGAATGGAGACTTAGATCATGTAAGTAATTCAAGAAAAAAATAAGTGTATTTATATTTTAATTATAGTGCATCTTAATAGCCCATCTTTCAAAATAATGATGGGTGCACAAGTGTGTATGAATCCTCTCACTTTATTTTTTATCATGTTTCTAGTGTTGAAGGGATTTGTTGTAACTAATATTGAACATTTTGTGTGGGACAAGAATGCATGCAAGAAAATGAATGAGCCAAAAAGTATAGAAGAACTTTCAAATATCATTATGATGCAACTTAGCTTGAAAGCATGCTTAAAAATTGAAATGTTCTAGTTTTATGTCATGGATAACTTATTTGTATAAGTCAATATTATGATAATGTTTATTTTTACTTTCCTTTTGAGTCGAAGAATTTCACTTTTCACCCTAATTCATTTGTGGGAGTGAATATTTTTTAAATGATATTGTAAGCATGGATTATAAGTTTGGATTCTATCTTGCATATATGTTTTATTATTTTTCACTTGGTTATAAATGAATCATTATATACTACCTTGAGTATACAAGAAATGTTATTAGTGTTGTGTATCATGAGTCATCTTATTTTTTTTACATTGGATTTTTTGATTGCTCTAGTAGTTCTTATTTGTAATTTCATACATATCTTTTTAATTTTGGCAACTTGCTCATTATGGATGTATGGCATATTTTTTATTACAACTAAGCGATAAATATATCACCAAGTCAAAATGTGGCTTCATCTTTAAGGTGGTTTTTGATAGAGGAAAGAGGTGAATTATAGTTTATTTATGGCTTAGGGTCATAGAATTCCTTTGTAGCATCTAACCTATAGAATGTCTCTCATATCACTTGTAGCCATATAAATTCAATTGTACTATGTGCTTACATGCCATTGGTTGCAAGAGGGTTGTTTTATCCATTTTGTGTATGCTAGTTGTGTAAGAATTTACTTATTTTTGTCTTTTGTACATACCCATTTATATTTGTGTGTCCTTATGGTTCCTTGTACCTCCCTTTCTCATTTTGGTTTGTATTTTAGAGACTAGTTCTAGATGCTTGCTATGCCTACAAGAGGTGAACATCCCCAACTAGAGCTAGTGTTGTATATCCCCAAAATACATTCTTATGCTTTCGTTGTTGGTGTTTTCCTCTATTTGGCCCATCATTAATAACCAATCTAATATTTTATTTAATATGGCCCCCACTTAAATTCATGTTAGGTACATTACATTTCATATCCCTCTTTATCTTGGAATTGTACATTTTGTATCACAATTGTCATGTCTAGGATATTTGTGGTTAGTATATATTCTAATATGGAACTTCAAAGTCTATGTAAACCTTTGTAATCTTTACAAGTTACATCTACATCTCCACCGTATGCTTCACTACCATACGTCTCTTGTATGGGTGTCTTTCTCCCCTTTTCATCTTTTTTGTCATCATGCTTCCTCACCTTTTTCTCCCACAAGCTTTACTCTTTATGGACTTGTAGAACTTAATGCATACCCACATGTCTTGCATGTTGTTCCAATACCCCCAAATTCTTTGATTCAACACTAATTTTGGTGGGTTGTGGGTCTCTCCTTGCATCTTGCATCCCTTGTTGCTCTTTGCTCCTCTACCCTCACAATCTATAAGTTGACAAAGAATTTTATCATTGACTTACCTATTCCACTTGCACTCTCATGTGTTATGCATGTTAGATTCTACATCCCACCACCCAAAAATACTTTTATTCTTGTGGATTGTAAATATCTTATGTCACCTTGTAGTTTCACACATTCCATACAAACTATTTTCTTGTCTTGCACATTGCATATCCACAATCTTCACTTTTCATGGGACTATGGACCCTTGGTGCATATTTAGATGTCACATGAAATGTCCCTCTTTGCTCTTGTGCCTTAAATCCTTCATTCGATCAATATACATATTCTCTACCTATTCATGTTGCATGCTACTTGATTACATGCTCCACAACTCTGACATGCTTCTATTTTGTTGACTTGGTGCTCCCCTTCATAACATTAAAGTTGGTCACCTAATCTTGTAGACACATAAAACTATCCACCACTTGACCACTCTCAACTTTACTATACCCTAGCATTAACTAAATAAAATCAAGTATTTAGTTAACCTTCTCAATCATTAATTAGATAAAATTATTTTTTTAATTAACTTATCATTTTTCCTTTTTCATCTATAGTTCACATAAGTCCAAGTTTCATATATATATCTTCCAAGAATTAAATAAATTTAAACTATTTATTTATTTCTCCCCTTTTCCACCTCAATCGAGTTAGTCGATTAAAACCAATTATTTAACTAATTGTTGGTGTGAGCAAGGATAACATCTGATTGGTTTACCCCCTAAGTCTTATTCACACTAGTCTAGTTAAGTTTATTTAGGGTACACATAGGATGCCCATCATTCTATTTCTCATATCATAAGATTAAGACATCATAACCATATGTAATCCTATGTCTCACCTTGACCTATATAACCAAGAATCTTGTTACAACTCTCTCATCATATTAAAACCTTTTGTTTTAGATTAGAATAATTAATCGATTGTTAACATTCTTGATCTGGGGATTAGGGAAGGGATCGTTGGATTAAAAGCAGGGAGGACTAACTCTTCCTTCCCATGCAATGTGGTAGTTAGCTCGAAAACACATATCCTAAGGGAGGGAGTGACTATTTATTCTGAAATGATGTGTATGGGATTGACAAGTCTCCAATGCTTCTATCAGATTATCATGGCATAGGTCTTGCAGGATTGTGGGCGGTAGTAGCAATGTGCCTAGGAATTCATTTCAGAAGCCATCTGATACTATCAAGTGGAAGGATCCCAGTAATACAGGAGCTTTGTTGGGGTCCACTGATTTTGGTAATTTGTCAGATGCACCATCATCATTGTTGGCAACAGAAGGGGCAGTTCCTAAAGTTTTAACCAGTATTTGGAACTGGCAAGGTTACAATATCCGTTACCATTTTTCAGCAAATGATGGTCCAACAGTGGTCCTAACCCACGTGTTTGTTGCAAACTGTGGTCATTGGAGGAAGAATCTACATGTTCTTGCAAAGTCCCACAGGGTTTATGCAATTGATCTTCTTGGTTAGGGACACTCGGACAAGCCAAATCCATGTGATTTTCCAATTAACTCATTATATAGTTCGAGCAATGGGCAAAGTAAGTTAATAAATTCTGTTAGGACATAGTTAAAGATCAAGCCTTCTTTGTAAGCAACTCCATTGGAGTGCAGGAGTTGGAATTGGTTACAACAGAGTATAGTGTGGCATCTATGATGAATGGAAGTGGAGAATGCTCAAAGAACATGGCATTGCATCCAAGCAACAAGGTATGGTTGCAGGTAAGTGTTTTTTTTATCTGCAAATAATTAACAAGAATACAGGGCTCTGTATATTCTACTCTGATGATTGATCCAAAACGTTTTTTTTTTAAATCTTACACACAATCAAATTGAAAATGAAAAATAATAAATGATAGTAATATAGATTGTGAAAATCTAATAACTCTAACATTAATTTTTAATAATTAATTATCTAATTGCTTTGAAAACGTTGAAAGTTTCTAAATCTTTTTAACAAATCTATTTTGTACCTATCTTGTAATTGTTGCATTTCATGAGGCCAAATTCCTTCGAGGCATTCTGTCGAACAATTTACGTGCCTTATCTTTTTGAGTATGGAGGAACCCAACCCCTCTTCAATAAACCTTCATTGCAATTGTTTCTTCTCAAGAATTTTAAGCATCAACAGTAGGGTTGATCTGTTATGACAACTATGGGAATTATTTTAGATGACATGTCCACCACCAGTTGTAAATAGTTAACAGTATTAATATATTAATTTAAGAATAAATTCTTCAAAGTTAAAAGGTAGTCATGATTGCTACAACAACATAATGGTATAGGTAAAAAGTTTGAAGTTATTTTTTATAAACAATTTTATGCATCATCAATAGGATCTATTCTTGGAGAGTTCACACAAATTCCATTTAGCATTTTGAAGTTCATATTTTCAAATGTATTTGGCTGAAGTCAATTGTTATTCAAATCAAGTCAATTACAATACAAGTTACACCATTGTTGCCATATAAGATAGTAATCAAACATGAAACAGACTATGTATGAGTATAATTAATGGTTCACAAATAGATCTTGCATATAAGACTAACGAGCATTTACTTATACAGTAACATGATATACAATCTGAAGAACAAATGGTTTTTGTGGGATGATTATAGCATACACATAGTATCTGATGGGTACATGGTGCTTAATATAATGTTCATTTTCTATAGTCAGATGATCTTTTCACTTTAAGTTTTTCAAAGTCCATTTTTGGTATTTACTTTCAACTTAGAGAAAATAATTTCCAAAGTGATGAATTATATGCTAAACTTAGACCACATTATAGAACCAGCTATAAGAATAACCCTTTTTTAAAGTAATTAGCACAATGAATATTTTAGATTTTACACATTATTATGATACCTCCAATATGTACCCTTAACTTTGATGATTGTAAGGATTTTCTAGATAATTTATAGTTGTTGATGGATAAGGTTGATTGCAGATAAAACTTCTCTTGAATGTCTTTGTGAACCTCCCAAAGTCCTTTCTAAGTTTATTTCTCCACTTTGCTAGTTTCTTAAAAAAAATTTAAAGTTTTGAATATAATTTATATATTCAATTCATTTATTTTTCAAAGCACAACAAATTCAGAACTAGAAAAAATGAAATATAAATATTAAGGTTGTGGATAAATTCTTATACTCAAATAAACCTAACCAAAGTAGAATATTCTACATTAGAACATTTCAACCTAAAAAAACTTTGGGGCAAATTGCAATATAATAAAATGATCCTAACTATCTAGAGATTACTGAAACTCAATAACACTAAAATTGTTATTGAGTGTTGAGAATTCTACATTTGATTTAAGACTGTTATGTTTTGTCAAAAACTATTGTTTTTGTGTTGAAATTTAGTAGATTGAATTGTAGGGAAGAGTGTTCTCATGAATTTATGAATTTCCAAAAATCTTTTCTAGGTTTTTTGCTTCACTTTTCCATCTTTACAAATAAAGTTTTAAATTTTTCTACGTAACATAAATTTTATGATCGTTTAAAGATTGTCTCATTCCAGTTGAAAGCTACTAATTTGTATTAAACAATTTGGTAATGATATTAAGTTATTATCCATTTTGGGTATTATTTTACAAAGTGGTTATCATTTTGATAGTTTGGATTATTATTCTGCATAGATGATTCTATTGATCATTTTGTCTAGTTACCATTCATTAGGATTGCATGCTAAGTTATTAGTATTGTATAGTTAACAAAGTGATATGTTAATTCATATTATTTGAAGTATATATAAGATTGTGTGATTAGTTTGAATATATTTATTTATATTGCTCGATGATGAAGTTAGATTTCTTCTTAAATGATAGTAACAATTGTATATATAGTCATAGTGATTCTTAAGTAATAGATGTAGATTGCTTCATGTATTTTATAATTGATGATAAAAAAACAATAAAGAATATCTTAGTTCAATTTAACAATAAAATTATATTCCAAGAACTTTATCAAGTCAAATAAATAAAGTCACTTTTATCAAAGTTTCATAAAAATTAACTTAGGAATGTTCATGATCTTTCTTTTTTTTCTTAAAATATATTATGCATGTAGAGATAAACACTATGTTTGCATCCTGGATATAAGAATTGGTTTTTTCACATAAATCTTCTAGGTACATTTAAAATGGAATTTTATTTTCATCCCCTCTATAAGCTAGAGTACAAACTATTAACCCCGTCACTTAAAATTTTAGTCAAGAATAACATATACTAAATTATATAAGTTAAGAGAATAGTTTAGAAAGGCATTTTTGATCTACAAAAGATGTGGATTACTAATGATTTTGGATTCTTGCATACCACTTGCAATCAAAGGTTGATTTGTATGATGTTGTCACAATGCATTAAGATCAATTGAATAGCTCTTAGAAATTGTTTCATTGATCATGTATGAGTATCTATCATTGTTAATTAACTTGGTTTATAGATAGTTCTAATAATAATTTATATTATTGTGAGTAAATTAATTAATTGATTTGATGTTGCATTATTTTGATAAAAACTCCTTAGGTATTGGGCATTATACACCCAATACATAACACCAATAACTTTTTCAATAAAAAAAAACCAAATTTATATCCTAAGTAAACATGGAAAATATTCATAATTTAAACTCAACATCAAGAAACTCTCTAAAGTGTATTTATAAAGTTCTTCTTAATCAAGTTTTCATCCTTGTTCCACTTGAGTGGGTGGTTGTAGATAAAGAACTGCCTAGGGAAATTGGACCTTACAAATGGTTGCATATCCATTCATATAGTTACATGAAATGTTCATCTAGATTAGAAACCAAAACTACATATAGAATATACCTTGATCACATTTAGAAGTAGGTATGTAGGTAGTTTGGTGAACGAAGGAGGTTCCCAGTACGTAGCTTTTCAGGTGTGAGATTAGGAATGTTAACAAGAATGGAATTCCAACTAATGTTGGAACTATAAACAAATGATTCTCTTAATCTACCACATAAATGAATCACTTGATTTAAACTTAAAATTAAACCTCTAGAGTATATTTGGGATAAATAACATTCATTATGTACTTATAATAAATCCTAGATGGATTTGTTTACTCCTCAAGGCTTTAGACCAAATTTTGAGGTGGGACTGACTATATATATATATATTGTAAAATTCTTAGCCACTACAATTTTTTTTAATTTAATTTGCATCAAATACCAACTTAACCGATCAAACATCTTTCATCTAAGTTTGAAGTGCTAATTACAAAATTTCTTCATTCACCATGGTGACGATAAGTCAAGTTCATTCCTCCTCTTGTATAAGATCTTCAATCTCACCTTTAACCTAGGACTATTCATTAAGTATAAGTTATCACTTAGTCCAATATAATTAAATGATAATAATTTTCCATCAAGAGTTGGTCCCATACTAAACATTAGGAATCATTAGCGTACAAACATGCACAAATACACTGGGGCAATATGTACTATAATCCCAAGATCACATACATAATGAATGTCTCGAGCATACATCACACATACACAAGGTGACTAGCTCATACACATCACAAGTACAACAGTGATTGGCTCATACACACATCACAATACAACAATGGATAGCTCATATGTACATCACAAGTACAATGGTCCTAGCTCATATGTACATCACAATTACAATAGTGACTAGCTCATACACATCACAAACACAATCATGACTAGATCATATGCACATCATAAATACATTAGTGACTAGCTCATACACATATCACAAGTACTATAGTGATTAACCCATACACTCATCACATATACCATAGTGACTAGCTCCAACATACTTCACATACAGGTGTGGCTAACATCCAAAATGGTTAACTAACACCAACCCTTAATGCATCTCGGATACAAAGGAATATTGGTGCATTGTGAACTACACCATTGGTCCATCCTTTTCTCAACTTTATTCACCAACAAACAATTGGGAAGGGATTCAATGTATCCCATACTAGGCGGGGGTTTGTCCTCGATCCAATGAGGCCAAGTATGCCATTTGACAACCAGGGAAGTGGATTTAGTGGATCCCATACTACACCATGGGTCCATCCTCCATCCCAAAGCTTTCCACAATTAGTGAACCTATCCAACCCAGTGGATTCCAACTTTAATTTTCTATGGGCCACTGACCAAAAGTATGTCCACCTAGGAAGAAATAGCTTGCGACATATACCACTTTGTGACCTTAGTGATATTGCCAGCTATCTTCACAATCTCAGGTAACACTTGGCATTGATCACCCTCGTGCTATAGGTGATTGCTAGTGAACCCTCTTGATACAATGGTTAGCTCTAGCTACTATTACCACCCGATAGGTTAACTACCCATGCAACCATTACCATATCAAATCTTGAATAGCCCCTAGCAATCCACCTCCAAGAACCAAGTGAATGTCGGCTAATCCCTAGATGTAGCACAAAAATTGATTATTGACATGATCTAATGGCTGCCTATCATTGCTCAAATACCTTGGAGGTTTACACTTGGGGTTCATACATAACATAATTATTAATACTGGTCAAGTGACCTAGTTAAATTTATCATAGTCAATAAATCCATGGGTTTATACATAGACCTCTAGATATGGAGTTGGATTTCACAAACACATAAGAGTTACACAGAACAAATACAAGATGGCATAAACCCAACATGTACATATAATCAAATACTGAATATAAAGTAGTCAAATCCCTTACTTCATTTTGCTTACTATATATCTAATCATATTATGTATTTAAATATAAGTTATTAAATTTCCTTAACTTAATCATTACCCATTTGATACTCATTTAAGCATAAATCGAAGCCTACTAAAGAGAGAAGGTCAAACCAATTAGGAACAACCCCAAAATATGGGAGTTATCCCCCTAGACCCTCCCCCTATGGACTTGAGGTCATAGGGGCATCCTTAGCCCAAGGACCACCTATGTACTTGCTTCCAAAAATATCAAATTCTCACATAATTCTCCTTACAAGGTCTCTCAAGAGATGCATAAGCACAAGTTTCCCATAATCAAGGTCTTGTTAATATTTTTATTCCATTGTTAATACTTAAAAGTAGTTAGGAAAATATAAATAAGTATATAATTAACATCCCATACTGTAACACTTCACTTTAAGGATATTGAGGTCTTGAATTAAAATCCACCCATTAGCATTCATAAACCAACTTGGATGTCCTTGGGTTCATCTTATCAACATAGGGGCTAGGATTATTACTCAACACAAAATTACCTTGGTTCACACAAACCAATAGGAAATCACTTCCATTTGAAATTTACATAATAGATTCAATATTGAGGTTCTTATTCTCAAGGGGTCAATAGATATCTTTGAAGGACATCCAATAGTATTTATAAGCTTTTTTTTAGGATAATCAATACCTAAATCTTATTAGCCGCATTATATCCATTATATCAACATATGAAAATATAATCCCAATATTAATATTACTTTAATAGTATTTTTAATGTTCTAATCTCCTTTACCCTATGGTGCAACCCCATATTCTTATAATATTCTAGTTCATAGGATGTTTATTCATACTTGTCATTTAAACTAAAATTGACCTTAGTGGTCATCAATAAGGTATCAAGAGATGCTACGTAGGATTTATTTCATAACTCAATCTCAAAAACCTTGTCAAATTAAACATTAATCACCTTCCACTTAGTACACAATCATATTATGGTTCATCATAGCTATAATATCCTTCCTTCGTTCACATAATAATTTTAATATCAAGGCTCTCATATTAAGAGGTTGGTAGACATCATGCAATCATATTAAACATTTATCCTCAAATCCAAGGTGGGTTACCAAGAGTATCAATTTGCAACATTAAAAAAAAATTTTAGTACAACACTGTTCTATTTAGGCTTAGAATGTGATGACATGTATACAACATGATCTAGTAATCTTAGTTATCACATGTGTATTGGTTCTTGATATCTTGAACCACTATATTATACTAATGAGAAACCCCTTATATTCATATATGAGGATAACATGGTCAAATAAATATCTCAATTAGGATATGTATTTACTAACAATAAGAGTACAGTGATACTCAAGAAAGGTGAAAACACTATATATATTCATTAAGTCATCATATGAAGATATACCCTCAATAAGAATAATAAAATTCTTTACTTGAGGATTTTATTTAATGTATGGTACAACTCAATATTTACCATATCTTATGATTAGGTACACTAGATAGGATTTTATTGAAAAATAATTGTATAATTGATTCAATCAACTCCATGTAAAATTTTCCATGCATCATAGTTTTCCTATTAGACACCAAACATTGGCTAGTCATGTATAGTTTAAATCAATATAATTCCAATGTTTAGCTCAAGAAAATTAAATTAAACCCAACCCATATACAAGGTAAGATACATTCATGTAACAATTATTCCTTACATGCACACATCGGGATAAAAGGAGTCAACTATTTCATTATAATACCTCTACACCTTTTTTCTATTGAGGAAAGGCTACCTTAGGTTACAAGGATATAATAGTCTTAAGGACATATGTCCAATTTCTCATGCTTAGATGGTCAACTTTATTATGTCTAATATTTTCACATACTTGAAAGGTTTATTAGTCACATATACTCCAACATAGGAATACAAAATCTTCTGGAGTTTCCCAAAAGGGATGAAATGCTACATTTATTAATGCCAACACATAAGATAATCATTGTATCATCTTATATTGAGGCTACCCACTTCATATCTAAAAGTCAAGTTTCATTGCTACCCAATTTCATAACCCAAAATTCATTAATACATAGAATATTGTGACAACACAATTATTCTTTTCTTCTCACCATTATTGCAAAGCTCGTGTTTAAGTGATATTATACCATTTCATCCATTGTAGTATACAAGGACAACCCATTGTGAAGGTACTCATCTTCACTCTTTTTATTTTATGGTTAATGATTCCTTACCCCAATCCATTAAATTTTACCTTAAATACTTGAGAATCTACATTTAGTTTCAAATCCAAAATTCCAACTCAACCTGACATTATTGTCTAATATATATATACCTTTGGTATCATAAATAAAATAATTTAGTAAATAGTAGTTAAAACCATTCATCATAGTCAAAGGACATTTATTAACAAGGTCACTCTTGCAATCCAACTTCTCTTTCTTATAATAATCCATTTTTTTGGAGATCTAGTTAATTGCAACTACTCTAGATTGATCAATGAGTTTATAGCTAGGATTTATGATTTCTTTCAAAATATTTACTCACTCTAGCTTGTTATGCTTGTCTACACATATGAAATCGAATACATAATTGGCTATAATTTATTCTTCTCTTGTTATTTTTCTTTGGTGGTGAGATGCATGCACACTATATATTTTTAAGATGTTCCTTTCCCATAATATTTTTGTTTGCTGCTAATACATCATTAGCCACTAAGGTCCTAGACAATGTCAGGCATTTTATCCCCTCCATAGTAAAATTGTAATAGTTTGAAGCTGAAATGATATTGTAAAATGAAAGCAATATGCAAAAGAGTGATGGAAATAGTTATTAGAAAGCATTAGTTACTTTTCATCGCCTTCTCCCATCAATTCTTTGATTTTCCCCTCACAACTTACACAAAATTCCCTCCTTTATTTGCATGCCCCTCTAGTATTGGTCCATTTTCCACATCTTGCACTAAAATTGTGCCCCTCAAATAGAAGAAATTGACCCTAAAAAGGGCTATGAACTTTCTATTGGCTTGTTCCTTACATCCCTCTTCTTTGGGTCTTCCCATGTTTGATGAAATTCCTCCTTGGATGGATGTCTATAGCCTCTTTATGAGTTATTATTTCAACATAAATAGGGAGGATGCTCACAAAATTCTTGGAGTTTGGACTTTCACCTACTAATTGCACTCGCTTGAAAGTCCATGCAACCTTTTCAATGAGTCCATTTTGTGCATATCCCCTCTTCGTGCCATCTCCCATGTGCTATCTTTATATTATTTTTTTCACCCCACTACTTGATTATTCACCATTGAACCCTTCTCTCTAGCATTCTCTTCTCCATGCATTTTTTGGTCTCTCTTCCCTCCAACCCAAATGAATGAGTGAAGTAGTTATGGTTTAAAGTCTACCCTCTGTGCCTTTTCCCACACATCCTGCCATCTAGAAGACTCTTGGGATTGGGATACCGTGCCTCTTAATGGCACAGACACCCCTCCCTTGACCCATGTCCACCTGCATATTGCACCCTCACCTATTTAATGGAGTTTATCTCCTTCATTAATGCCTTCCTTCATTGGTTGGTCGTAAGTTCCATCAACAATTTTACTTTTGTATTCCTTTTTCCCATCTGCACTGTCCAACATGGATGTCGCTGACAAGGGATATGACATATATATATATATCATCTTGATAGAAGATGACCTCAATATAATTTCATTAGGGAATTGTAGTCTAGATTGAGTGAGTTAGGACTTGAATGGTTCTGGTGAGCCTAAGTCTCTAGCCAGAGCATGTACCTATCCTATATGGATATTTTTTATTTTTTTTAGATATTGTTTACGCGGTTAATGCTAATTGACCAATTAACAGAGAGTAAACAAAAATACATAACAACAATAGTAAAACATATCTACTACTTAGAATAATGCACATAATACATGTCATGTATTCTTTCATCCATTTGATAGGCAATAATTACATAATACTTGAAATGTAGGGGAAAATGGGTGACATAAAAGTGAGATGTGAAATGGGGGCCATGCACCTATCTTTCCTATTTCATTAGGAAAAAGAGATCCCCTAGGAGAAGATTGACTTTCAACCCTTAGGTGAGTCAACCTTAATGGAGATCTTTTTGTTTTCCTTATGATTGAGGATGGGATAAATTATCCTAAAATGCACTTTTGGGAGATAAATGAACAATACTAAATGAATCCAATTATGCAATGTAAGACTTGAATCATCAATTTAAAGCCTAACAAAAACAAAAATAATCAATTTCTGGCATATTTGAGATGATTAAGAATTTATGCACTTGTCACCAAAAGTTCATGTTGAGTGTCCTCCTGGGGCAGATTCACCCTAGGGTGAATGGTTCTTGCTACAAGGATCCAAGATATGTTTTTAAATTCCTCTCCTACTCGATCTACACTCTTGATTCCTCCCGATTTCACAGTCGAAAAGTCAGAAATAAATTCTACAAGTGAGTTTTTGTGGCTTGACAACTTTGATAACATTGCAAAATTATACTTTTGATCAATCTTCAATCCTTCTTCACTTGCAAATCTGCAAACTCAAAGGAGGAGAATTTTTTTTTGTTTTTGGTGAATGGGGGTTTGCCTTGGTAAAACCCCGTTTTGGTAATTAAACCTTGAAATGAAATGAAACATCAATTGAAGGAATGATGAATGAGCACTAGCTTGTTGCAACTCACAAAACCATTGAATGGAGATCCTTAGAGGATTGAAGTCTAACACATCTCTCCAAGGTCTTGATCTTGCATGAAATGGCTTGATTGGATGTTGATCTTGTTGCTTGAATCTTGACTTGAATGTTTGAAACCTACATCACAATGTTAACTCCAAAAACATGCATGAATTAAGATAACTTTGACAAGATGCTTGAGATCTTGAATGCTAATGCAGAAGACTGATAAATCTGATCTTGAACACCTTTGACAAAAATCTTAGCTCTTGTGAAGTTCGCCTCTTGCTTCTAAATATCGAATTGATAAAAAGACCTTGTATTTATAGGTAATTTTCTAATTTCCTGAAATTTAAACATCAAAGGCTAACAATTGCAAATTGAATTTGAATCATAAAAACATATTAAAAATTGAGCTCCTAAACTTAATGAGGACCCAATCGCCCTTTGGCGAATGGGTCTTAGGACCTAAATCTAGGACACTCCAATTCCAAGGCAATTTAGTTAATGTTTGCAATTTTTTAATACAAGTTTCCCTTTCGGAAAATTGGATTAATTAGGCTTTTAAATGCATAATTGGGCCAATTAGAGGCTTAATTAAGTCCAATTTATTAAGGGACCCAAACATAGCGTGAAAATGTAAAGGAGTACATTTTTTGACACTACATTTAGCCCCCACTTTAGTGAGAGGATGAGCCCTATTCTCAAACTCACACTAAAGTAGTCAAACAAGCTTCAAGAGGGTTCTAATTGTACAATAGTTGGAAAGATAAGACAAAAAAAGTCAAGGAGGATGATCAAGCCCCCAAGATCTAAGATCTCACGGCAAACCAAAAAAGACACAAAGAGACACATGCCTATGTTAAATATGCAGCAGCAAGGAAAAATACACAAGCATACAATGTCAAAAATAATGAGAAGAGAAAGAGGGGTGAAAATGGATCAAGCCTCAATTGTTTGTCCAATAGGTATGGATCGAGCCTTAGTTGTTTGTCCAAAAAACTATTCACAAGTGGAAACCCGCTATCCACTATGCAAACAAAATATACTCACACGAGCTTAGTGAAATCCATTGTCGACTAGGTGAGACCCAAAAGGTGGTTGATGGGAAAGTCATGCCAAGTCTACAAGCTCTCATGTACTAACCTTACCAAAGTTATACCTCTTGATAAATTTGATAAGGTGCCACATAAATGGTCACAAGGCTAGCAAGTTGCGTTATGTTAGGCACTCATGAAAAACAAAGCTCCACTGGCAAGCAAGTTGTGTTATGCATGGCCATGAAAAAGGTTGTAAATGCAATAGGATAGGATAGTCAAAGGGATTTTCTTAGTTCATGAAAGGTCTCACCTTAGGGAACATCGTGTTTGACGTCACCAAGAGAAGACTAGTCAAGGATAAAAGATTTGCAACTTAGGGAATGCAAACCACAACATCACCACTAAAAGGAATGTCATATGCCAAGAAAGATCATGCCCTTGAAGGACATCAAACCCAATGTCACCACCAAAAAGACGCATCATGTGAAGTAAGAAGACCATAGTTTGAAGCAAACAATGAGTGGGGACATGTATGCCCCACTTTAAAGAAATTACTAAACACCATGTTGTGAGCAATTACTTTAAAGTAGAACACAATAAATGGCAATACATGAGAGCTTTATTCAGAAATCCCTATGCAAAACATATGTTTCCAAGTAGAGCTACATCATGAAGAGAGATTGTCCCTCATATGCAATCCTAAGATAACACATAAGGGATCCATGGATTTGGGGTTAGCATTTGTCATTGTTGCAGTGATATAATCAAGCTCAGAATCGTCATCATTCCCCAAATAACTCATGGAACAATGAGCACAAAGGAAGAATGATACATAGAGAGTGAAAACAAAGAGAAAATTTTGGGTCAACATGGAAGAGACTTAAATGTCTCAACGCCTTGCGTCATCCCCAAAAGGAAAACACAAGACAAAAGATAAAGATAAAGGGTTACGATAGATAGAAAAATAGAGACACAAATAGAAGAATTTCATGACAGATTCACTTCCTTTGTATCCTTGCACTAAAGGAGTGACAAGGGTCATCCAAAGTAGGCTCACAAACATATAAAGACACACCAAGAAGCATTGTACAAGGGATCACATTACATACATGCAATCCCAAAGAACATGAAAGGAAGATGAAGAAAAGGCTAGTATGGCACATGTGGGTCAACCTATAGTAGGTCATCCACATCCCAATCTTGTTCATCATTTGTGGAAGGCGAACAACTAGCCAAAGGGACAATAAGTGTTGTACTAGGAGCATCACCAGGTTCAACACATGGTGAGTCACTCTTTATAGAAGGACTATCGTGGTTGTTATCATCTAAGCTAATGGAAGATGAAAATAATAAATTTAGCTCATTATGCACTTCCTCATCAATTTTAGCAATCTCATCATCATCATTTGTGTGAAAGTCTTGAACAAAAAGATAAGTAGTTCCATCTTCAATAATATAAAGTATTAATATAATATTGTAAAAAATAAAGTAAATTTATTAAAAAATTTATAAATATGATAGTTAAATAATTTAATTTAGAGTTGTGTTAGATTATGTAATAGAATTTAGAAATTTAGAGATAAATAGACAAGAAACTATTTAGTTGATTTTGACGATTTATAGATAATTTCTATTGTTTGATTATAATTTTTGAATTGTAATTATGAACCATAACTTCTTATATATGTTCAAAGCATTACAATGAAATTTGAATTAGGTTATTCTCATAATACTCTTGAATGCTCTTGGATTCTCTTGTGAAATCTTATGTAAGTTCACTTGATTTATTATGAAGTTCTGGGATGAAATTATGTGAAATAACCTTGTATTTATACTTGTTTATGCCAAATTTCTTGAAATTACAACACTACAAGCTGACATTAGATCTAGTAGAATAAAATCCCACCAAGAATTGAATTTAAAATTAGGTCCAAGCTAAGTGGGACTCATATACCAATTGGGGTGTATGAGTCCTTGTAGGATAAGCTTGCAACATAAATTTCAAGAAATGCTTAGTTTTATGCTAAATTCAAGTTCAGGCCCCAAAACATAGGTGGGAACCATACACCCATGGTGGCATACTAGTACCATATCACTAAATTTGGGCGATATAATCCAAAATCATTACATATGTGTCAGGATTATCCTTAGAAGGGTGCATTAATTTAGGCTTGTGGATGAAAAATAGGACCAAATAATGCATAAAGAAGTCCAATTTTAGCAAGGAGGACCCAAAAGAATGTGAAAATGTAGAGAGATACCTTTTCCTACACTACATTTAGCCCCCACTTTAGTGAGAGGAGGAACTTGGTCAAACTCACACTAAAGTAGACAAAATCACATCAAGAGGTAATCACAACTGGAGGCCTATTGACAATGTCCATTGAATTTCATGTGTTTGTTGTTGTGGTGAAGGTGGAGAATCATCATGCTTTGTTTCAATTGGTGTTTGATCTTGAGTTTCAAGTTTATTCTCTTCATTTAGCTTACGAGAAATAGCACGAAATCTACACCTATGCTCTTTAGCATTTATGTTTCTTCTTGTACGATTTTTAAGTTGTGATTGTGTAGGAGCAGGTTTCTCAACCATAGGTTTCTTTTCTTTCTACAAGGGAGGAACATAAGGAACCATGGAAGGTTTTTCAACCATTTTCTCTCTAGCTTTATAAACTTGTTTGATCTTAAGAGGTAGAACGAGACTTATATTGTAATCTCTTGGTCTTTTATAAGAAATAGGTGAAGGATTTGTCATGGGTTGGTCTTGGTTACTTGGAAGGGCTTTTGGTTCAATCATGGTTTCATCAATGATAGGAGGCTCAATCATGGGTTGAGGCATGTTGCTAAGGGATAATTCTGCTATGCACTTTGCTTTGAACTTTTGATAAGATTTGAAAAATAATTCCTCACGAGATTTAATAGGTTCTATACATTTGGGCCAAAATAAATCCAATGAGAAATTCCCACAAGAAGACATAGGATTAAAGCCACTATGATGCATAGTAAAGATATCATTGCCAAATGGAAACTTTAAGCATTTATGCACTATCAATGAGACAACATCCATGGAGCATAGCCATGGGTAACCAAGCTTCACACGGAATTGGTCCAATGATAGGATGATGGAGAATGAGACATTCAATTGTTTTGGTCCAACTTTTAAAGGAAGAGTGATCAAATCTATCTTAGGGCAAGCAAAACCATTATGTGTTTTGATCCATTCTTTCGGTTTTTCATAAGAATCTTGATAAATTTCATGCACAAATAAAAATTTCTTGGTGATCACATTATCTACACACGTGATCAATTAATATCCCATTAGTAGGCTTGTAATTGATTCTTCTAGTAATATAAAAAGGGCCATCAGGTGCATGTATAATTATATCATTTTGTGAGAAAGCAATGTCAAGGGGCATTTTGGTCTAGCTCTTATGAGGTTGAACATCAATGAAGGCGACCATATCTTGTAAGTCTTCTTCATTATAACTCATATTGTTATTATTTGTATCTTGAAGTTTGTCAACATTAATCACATCATTCTTAGTATAAGTAGCTTTCACAAAAGAGATATTATGATTCGGCATGGGGTTGGTAAAGATTTCAATTTTTTGTTGGGTGGAGCAATGAACTTATTTCCTTGATCATTAACAACACCAATTTGGATGTGATTAGTATCAATGAGGTCTTGTACAATATGTTTAAGAAGCTTACATTGTTTTGTATTGTGTTCATTTTGTCGGTGATAATGGCAAAAGGAATTTGAGTTAAACTTTGGAGGTAATGGCTTAGTGGTATCAATGGCTCTAATAGGAGGTAAGGTAACTAAGTTCTTACCTATAAGTTGCAACACGATGGAGTGAAGGGTATCGGGTAGCAGGGTAAATTGTCTACTCCTTTCCCTAAATGGATATGGATTTGTTATTTTTATGATAACCACTGGGGAGTTAACATGACTTATTTGAGGTGTATTTATTTGTAAAAATCCCTTATTTTATTTCTTGAAGGGTTGGAAATTGTTATGGGGTACGGGTTCAATTTTTTTAGGATGGTTTGAAGAATTTTTTGTTTCACGATGACTAACCGAATTCTGATAATCACAAAGGGTCATGCACAAGTGTGTAAAGGAGAGAAATTTCATCATCCCAAGTTTATCTTGAATATTGGTTTGCAAATTTTTAATGAACATTCTTTGAAGATCAACTTCAAAAATATTAATGTTGATTTGTGAGAAGCAATTGGTATCGTGCTATGAAATCAGTGACCTTTTCATCCTTGTTTTTTTTACATTACATTAAATCAACTAAGGTCATCTTGGGACCCATGTGCACCTAGAACTGGTTAAGAAAGGCGTCAACAAGTTCATTGAATGAATGAATTGAATTATTTGGTAAAGCACAAAACCACTCCAAGGCAGTGTCTTTCAAGGATCTAGGGAAAAGTTTAGCCAAGAGCTTATCCTCAAAAATGAGGTCACTACATAAGGTTGTGTATGTCGAGACATGGTTACTAGAGTCTCCTTTACCACCATATTTCTCAAATCTAGGAATCTATATTCCTTGTGGAATTTGTGCTCTTAATATCTCCAAGGATAAGGGGTTTCTTTTGACATAGTATGATAGTTGGCTATTTTGATTTTGGTCCAATGTAGAAATTTGTTGTTGGAGGGATGAAACATTTTGCAAGAGTTGGTTAAGGACATAATCATTGGTTGTGTTGTGAGATGGAGGTGAATAATGTGGAGGTGTATATGTATTCAGAGTACAAGTGAATTGTAAGTTTGTGAGAGGAGATGGATTAGGAGATATGAGATTTGAATGAACAAAGCTAAGAGGATTACCAATGGAAATACCTAGGGTTGTATTGACACTGCTAGTTAGTTGTATGGTTGTATTAACAATTGGATTAGTGTATATAGGAATAGAGGCCAAAGCTGTAGAAGGAGGAATTGGATTTTCACCTTGAATTTGAGTCTACCCCAAATTTTGAGCACAACTAGCCATTGTAGGGACATGGTTGTTAATGATATGAGATAGGCTACACATAATTTC
The DNA here is from genome assembly GCA_007258455.2 of Sequoia sempervirens. NCBI lineage: Eukaryota > Viridiplantae > Streptophyta > Pinopsida > Cupressales > Cupressaceae > Sequoia > Sequoia sempervirens. Next base: position 81,655 of record VDFB02324060.1, on the reverse strand, counting down.
TATTCCTTGTTCATTGTCAGGCATCTTCCTCATGTTATCTATGATAGGAACCGTAGTACCAACAATGTATTCAAAAATCACAAAGTTTTATAATTTTTCTAAGGCTTCATCCATTTGTTTTAGGTTTCTTGAGACATTAGCAACCATTTTGTTAACATCAATCACATTATTTTTGGGTAGGGTGGTCATGCGAAATGTGGTATCAAAGCTATGGCCCATAGTGGATTGACTAGTATCAACACTATGAGTGAAAGAGTTGGAAAAATCAAGATCTGCGACAGATGTAGTAGCGCGGGATGGCATGAGTCTCAAACTACATCTCACTAAAGTATTGGCATTAGGACACCAGGTTGTGAAGCTCATACAAGTTTCACCAAAACTAAGTGCACCCAAAATGGAGAATAGGCACTAAACAGATGCAATCAACACCCAAAAGTATGAAGTGCAATGCAAGTATTTAAAATGATTTTGCAATTTTTAGATTTAAAATAAGATTATCTACTGATTATATACTATGCAAAAACCTAAAAATGATGTCTTTTAATGCCACTTTTGATTTCAAGCAATGCACTTATTTTGACCAGTTGAACCTAATGCAAGCAATTATAGATTTTTTTTATTTTTGAAACTAAAACACAAAATTAACAACATAATAGAATGAAGCAAACAGAGACAAATTGCTGCCTAGAAATTTGAAAAAGCATTTGTACAGGGACTGATTTTCCCTAGGGCGAATGGGTCCTAGGTTAGGGTTCTGAAAAATCAAAGTTTGAATTACTTGCTTAATGTTTGAATTTCCAGTTTTAGGTTGCAAACTATGGTTTTAGTGACAAGTTTTTTTAGATTTAGGTGTCCTAATGCAAGTGAAATTAGGGACAAATGATGAACAAATTGACACTTTTTGAAATGCAATTTTGACCAATTTTGTGAATGTGAATGATTGAAAATACACTAATATGCAAGTACTATACAAAATCAATGTAACATGCATGCAATTTTTTTGATTTTTTGGATTTTAAACAATGTCAAATTCATAAGTAGGGAGGTATTTTTCCACAACATGTCAAATTATGATATTGCTATCGATTCAACCGTGTAGTTTCGAGTCAAACTCATTGACCCATGTTTCATGAGTAGTGGTTCAACAAGAACCCATCTCTCATGATATTGAATAGCACTCATTGCATCTAGGTGATGCTCATAGGTGAAGCAGTTTCGGAGGTCACCCATCCCAGATCGCTCCCTCACTTAACCGAGATGCAAACTAAATGAGATGCAAACTAATACCAGATCAAATTCAAATTGAAAACCCTAAATGAGATGCAAACTAATACAATTTTGACAATACTAAATGAAATGCAAAGTAATGTAATGCAATGCAAACTATTGCAAATCCTAGATCTAGGGTTTGAATGGGCTCCAATTTCAAAAAATTAGATGTACAATGTTGAGTTCACCAAAATGAAATGTAGGGAAAAATGGGTGACATCAAAATGAGATGTGAAATGGGGGGTATGCACCTATCTTCCCTATTTCATTAGAAAAAAGAGATCCCCTGGGAGAAGATTGAATTTCAATCCTTAGGTGAGTCAACCTTGATGGAGATCCCATTGATTTTCTTATGATTGAGGATGGGGTAAATCAACCTGAAATAAAATTTTGGGAGATAAATGAAAAATACTAAATGAATCCAATTATGAAATGTAAGACTTGAATCATCAATTTAAATCCTAACATAAACATAAACAATCAACTTCCGACAGATCTAAGATGATTAAGAATTTATGCATTTGTCACCAAAAGCTCCTATTGAGTGTCCTCTTGGGACAGATTCGCCTTAGGGTGAATGGGTCTTGCTATAGGAATACAAGATCTATTTCAATAGTCCTCTACTCCTGGATCTACACTCCCGATTCCTTTGGATGTCACAATCAAAAATTTGGAAATAAATTCTACATGTGAGTTTATGTGGCTTGACAACTTTGATGAGAGCTTTGACAACTTTGGAAAATTATACTTTTGATCAATTTTTAATCCTTTCACCTGCAAATCTACAAACACAAAGGGGGAGAATTATTTTTTTTTTTGGTGAATGGGGGTTTTAATTGGTCAAACCTTGTTTTGGTAATTAAACCTTGAAATGAAATGAAACATGAATGGAAGGAATGATGAATGAACACTAGCTTGTTGCAACTCACAAAACCCTTGAATGGAGATCCTTAGAGGACTGAAGTATAACACATCTCTCCAAGGTCTTGAACTTGCATGAAATAGTTGTTGCAAAGACAGTTGTCATTGCACCAAAATATCGACATGTTAATTCTTGATACATCTGCTAGAGTTAATGAATCCACGAGAGGTGGTTAAGCTATGTCACGAACCCAAGTGATGTGTTACACAACACAAGGAGACCAAGGGTGCACACCTTGCAACAATCCCCCTAGTGCAAGCAAGGGGTTTGAACCCGTGACCAAGGCTTTGATACCAATTGTTGCAAAGACGGTTGTCGTTGCACCAAAAGATCGACATGTTAATGATTGATACAATTGCCAGAGTTAATGAATCCACAGGGAGGTAGTTAAGCGATGTCACCGAGTGTTGTGTTGCACAACACAAGGAGACCAAGGGCACACACCTTGCAACAATGGCTTGATTGGATGTTGATCTTGATGCTTGAATCTTGACTTGAATGCTTGAAACCTACATCACAATGTTAGCTCCAAAAACATGCATGAATGAAGATAACTTTGACATGATGCTTGAGATCTTGAATGTTGATGTAGAAGATTGATAAATTTGCTCATGAACACATTTGACAATAATCTTAGCTCTTGTGAAGTTCACCTCTTGCTTCTAGATTTTGAATTGATCAAACGACCTTGTATTTATAGGTAATTTTCTAATTTCCCAAAAATTAAACATCAAAGGCTGACAATTGCAAATTGAATTTGAATCATAAAAATGTCATCAAAAACATTAAAAATTGGGGTCCTGAACTTAAAGAGGACTCATTCGGCCTTGGGTAAATGGGTCTTAGGACCTAAATCCAAGACACTCCAATTCCAAGACAATTTAATTAATGTTTGCAATTGTTTAATACAAGTTTCCCTTTCAGAAAACGAGATTAATTAGGCTTCTAAATGCATAATTCGGCCAATTAGAGGCTTAATTAAGTCCAATTTATTAAGGGACCCAAACATAGTGTGAAATTGTAAAGGAGTACATTTTTCGACACTACAATACCAAAAAAGTATTTGGTCCTCAACTACAAGTGCAAACATGAAATATATAGCAAGTTGATGTTGGTTGAGAACACCAACCATTGACAACTACCTAATAACAACTAACCAATGGTTGAGGAATAATTGTTGATTACACATCTAATAATTATTTACTTTTTTTATTACAATACTATTTATTGTATTTGGTTGACTACATCACGCTCCCCAAAATAAAGTCGCATTCTAGATGACTAGCAAACAAAATTGGAAGACATCAATACAATATACTAGCTAGTGAGAGGATGGATGAGAAGATGTCCCTGGAGTTGAGTGGATAGAGGAGGTCGAAGTAGATGTCTAGGCACCTGAGCTATCGAAGCCAATAGACTTCATTTGTTTTCTTGAGGTGATGAATCACTATCAGTTCTTTCCCCCTAGCTACCTTCGCCATATGCACAACCTCTTTCAATTGATGCTTAATCTTGTTAATTTCCTTTTCTTTGGCTTCAATCTGGGTGTTCTTTTCTATCAATTCTAACTCTTTGGAAACCACTTTTGCTTGTTCAATCTCAATGAGATGTGTTTGTTGTGCTAGTTGGCTCTAAAAATGTTGGTTAAGGGCATATGCTTTGATGATATAGATACGGCTTCACCGATTTTACTAGTAAGCTAAAGATTGGGTGCTCTTGACGCTTCAATTTATAAAACAACTCAATGTATGCAATCTCCATGCCAAAAAGAGCTAAGATCAATTTCCCATCTCTCTTGTGGAATGTAAGCTTGGTGGGGTACCATGCCACCAGCATCTCGTTAGTCTCAATCTCTAGCCAACCTCTCAAAATGAAAAGAATAGTGAATTCATTCTCATAGCTACTCTACATGAATGCTAGAATTCATTGGGCCTCATGTCATGCCAATGGAGAGGGCGCAGTCCAACCAATGGGAAACGTCAACAACCTCCTATATGACTACAGCCATAGGCTCCAAACTTTGAACGTATCTCTAGATAGTGCCCAATGGATTTGTCTCATCTGGTTTGGTAATCTCAATGATTATCCCTTTTGAATCACTTGATTTGTCTTCTACGAGAGAAGGGGTTGCAATTGTGGGTAGTGTAGGAGTGGTTACTACCACAATGGCTATTAGTGGAGTGATTGTTGGTGATTATGGTATTGGTGTTGGCTCCCCTCTGCCCTCTTGTATGTGCACTAGCTCTATTGTAGGAATAATCATATGTGTTGTGGTCGGTGGTATATTCTTTGTACTCTACCCTATGGATGATACTACTCCATGTTGCTTGGTAGCCACCTCAATATACTATGGTGAATCCAAGGAGGGAAAATATTGAACATGAACAAGAGTGCCAAGAAGTTCTATCCAACTATCAATATGTGGTGTATGTATTGGCGACTCGTCCACTGTCGATGTGTTAGGTGAGGCTATAGGGGCGGTGGATTGAATCTCCTTAGTTGTTGCACTGGAACTGTGGTATGAGTCTCAACATATGTGGACACTACTTCGGTTGCACGTTTGTGTCTATATGTGTCATGCTAGTCATAGATGAGGCTATGACAATCTGCTCATATTCCTCGCTACTATCCTCACCTTCCCCTGCTATTACTTTTTGTTTCCTTTTCCTTTTCCCTGATTTTGTTTCCTCCCCTAAAGTTGCTTGTGTGTTCAATGTGGTCCATTAGAATATTGTAGGCCATGAACTAACATAGTCTGCGACTAGCTGAAATTTACCTAATTTGGCGATAGGCACAGGTATACATTACATCTAAAAATAAAGCAATCAAACGTTGGGTCATGTAGAATGCCTTATGCCTTCACACTAAAAATTCTCTTATTCTTTTTGAAAAATATTGTGCCCAGTTGTATATTTTCCCTATGCTCGAGTCGATCATGTAATCTACCATCCAAATAGCTATGTTAGACGCTTGGTTGGACCCTATTAGTTTGCATTTAATTAGGTCCATGAGGCATTTCCACCATACGTTTTCCATCATTTTTTTACACAATCCCCTATTGCCTACATTCCAAAATGGTATCTTTTTTCTTCTAGGTTTAATCTTGCTTGCAAATTATTTTAATGACAACCTCTTTATGTATCAGGACCACTTTTGTTGTAGGTTTGGCAATTATAGTTCCTAAGGAAGGTATCCCAAAAACCCTTCTAAAATCATTCGGCTAGAATGATATAGTTATTGAGCAACCCATGTAGTCCACAAGAGTTCTATATGTATACTAGTTATAATTGACCACCATTGATTTTAAATAGGGTTCAAACTCTTGTGAATTAAAGAAAGGGAATTGTGCCGCCTTGTTTACCTAAGCATGCTAGAGTGCAAGTTTCAATGGATGGTCGTCGCTATTGTTCTACCACCATGCTCTACATTCACTCCCCATAAGACTTTCCCATGTTAAGGAGTTGAAATTCACATTATCATTCTTTGTCTATTTTCTCTATCTCTAACACCACTAGGATCTTTGGAGTGTACATTGCTTGTTTTCCCTTGTTGATGTCGTTGGTATCCATTCTTTTTGAAATTTGAAATTGTTGAATTGTGTGGGAATTTTTCTATAAATATAATTGCCTAATATATGGTAAAAAGTAATGTTTAATAGCCTACCATATCTTATGGAGTGTTGGTTGTCGTACCATGTTACAGTTTGGAATCATGTGAACTGGAATGAGTCGTATGGTGGTTGCAATCCTAGGTCATACAATTAAACTTAAGCTCCCTCGACCTCCTGCAGTCTGTGCAATGGTGAAGTTGAGTCGTACCTCATGAATTTCTTGTACCATATGTATTTTTCTCTGTAGTACCTTTTGAATTCCCAATCGTACTATTTGAGTTCCTAGCTATACCATTTTACAGAGTGATGGTCATACGACATGAAGTAGTTGTTGCCTTCATTGTACGGTGATAAAAGCTCTTGTGGTTATTTATTCTTTCTGATTACAATATTATTTATTGTATTTGGTCGACTACAGATATATGCCAATCCCAAATGGATAGATGAGTGCATATCTTATATGGATGGACACTTGTCCCATATGGATGGAGGATTAGTGCACAAAGACGAGGGACTAAAAGGTGGCCACCCCAAATTTTTCCCCCCTAAAGACCATAATGTGAGCACATTATAACATGCTCATGTTATGGTCTATTGACCATAAAAACTAAAAACATATCTTCAAAAATTCATTCCACAATTCGCCCTTAACAAACCCATGGCCTACAAGTATCCTCAAGTGCGCTCGAATTGTTGGAGACCCCATTCTTCACCATTTTCTCGCCAAATCATCACAAAAATGCCAAGACGATGTCACCAAGGTTGAAGAGGTAAATATTTTTAGTTTTTTAGTGTAATTTTTGGATTAAATAGATATATTCAATTAGTTTTTGAGTGGAATTTGTTTAATTTTTAGGAGTTGAGAATGCAACCCCAAATAATCAAAACCTTAATTCACCTCCTCATCAAAACCCCGTTGAAGAACAACCACAACAAACCCATCCTTTAATGCCTCAACATCCTCCAAGAATGCAAGAAAACATATTAGGTCAAATAGAAAACAATAAAAGAGAACTTGAGGCAATAATTGCAAGGTTGAAAGATTAGGCAGCAACAAACTCCCATAGGTCCACCCTCATTGAGTCATTACAATCTATTCCCTCACATAGTATTAGTGAGTGGGTAAATTAATAGTTGGTCCAGCAAGAGGGAAGAACTAAAGCAATTTTATGTAAAAAACCTATCTTATGAGAAAGTTGAACAAAAAATATATTGAAATCTGACTTGTGTGTACTATACATGACCCATGAGCCAATGTACCCATACATGGAAATTGCAAAAGGTTCATTATCCATTGGTGGCATAACTAAGGGATAAGGAATAGTTTTTGGGATAGGTGGTGGATGGTTTTTGACCATCCTCCATGCAATAATAATGAGGTCCTGCAATACTTTTTGAGGAAACTCTATTATAAGTTTGTTCTTAATGAGATTCCTAATTACTTCGACATGTGGGAGTTTTAGTGTAGAGGTGGGGACTCCACATAGGACAGAGTGGGGGCACATGTGCCCAAAACCAACACTGAGACCCCTAGCTAGACTAGAGTTTGAGCATGCCACTATCCCTTCCGTTGTGAAGGAGGGTGTTGAGGTGGAGATCCTAGAGTCCATTAGCTCGCTGACTTAAACCCATATACAACACAATAGACCTCTAGCATAGGGCGATGTGGGAGAATCTTCAAAGCCTGTATTTCCACCTCACTTATGTTAAAAATGCAGGTCTCTTTGCATTTATGGGTATGAGGATGCACATAGCCAAGATGCGTCTATTGTGGATCAGATGGTTATGACAGATGATTTGTTGAATGAGACATATGGCATTGATAGTCAAATAAATTTCAACAAGTTCAGATTCAATTTATTAAATTTCATTTTGAAATGTAAGATTAACTAAATTACTATATTGATTATAATAAAATTCTAGGGTCATAGTGTTCACCCTACATCAGGCGTCCCTCCACCTACTAATTACATGACAATGTCGAGTTCATAGGTATGTAACTAGCAAAAAATAATAAATATAGTACATTTGAATAGTTTAACCTTATATCAATAATAATATTATAACTCACATTGGATGTTGAATAGGTTAATGTGGGCCTTTCACATTAATACTTGCTAGTCAAGGTGGTCATCCATCTTCCACTAAGGTAAGCTTGTCTATTTTTAATCATTAATAGTTTGTAAAATAATGATAGGTAAAATTTGTTAATTTAATAGTTTGCATCTTCTCTTGATTTTCCTTTATACCTAGAGGATCTTTGTTGCTCACTACCCTCACTTGTGTCATCTCACTTACAATTTCCTACTCACTCTCTATTGTTGTATAAACTTCAACATATTTGTTACATGTATTTGCAACATCTCTTGCGCAACTCCCTAGTTATTCCCTTTCACTGCATCCATTGATATCATCTCTTCATTATGTTTTTCTACTCCCACTAGTAGCATCTCTAAAACTAGTCTAGCTCCACATGTAGCTTCATGCCTATATCCATCCTTTATTAAACCTACTTGTAACATCTTCAATGTAGCATTCTCAATATGCTCCTTTGCTATACTCAGTTGTATCACCTTATTTACAACTATTTATTGCTCCTTGGGAATTCTCTCATACCTTTAATAACATTTCTCCTCAAGTGGAAAGCTTCCTCGGTTTGCACCAACAACCTATAGTATCTTCTTTATTACATCTTCCACATACTCCTCCATAGATGCACTACTCCACTCTTTCTTGTGGAGCATCTCTTTGACCTTGAGTGAACACACCTATTCCATGCCTTATTCTTAGCATGGTTCCCTTATAGCCTCATCCTCCATCATGAGGATTTTTCCTTCTCTCTCATTGTTGTCTTGTATATCTACAAACACAAATGTGTTAGAAAAAATATGGGCCTTATTTTTTCCCTCATTTCTCAACTCCACCATGGTTCTCTTCTCAACCTCTTATAATGCATGGGTTGTCGCCACCTTTTCCATGACAATAAGAACCCTTCTCCCCTCTAATATACTAGCCATGATGTGTTTTATGAGTTCACATTTTCTATTTCTTCAACTGTTGGATTCTCACATTATACCTCTACCCACTTATCTCCTCTCAAGGTAATCTTTTCCCTACTCTTCTATTGTGTAGTCTTCCTCTTTGTCCCATTTATTGAGAGAATTGGTGCATGCTCAAGGCCTCTCCCTTGGCCATTCTCTAAGGTATGTAACTTTTTAGTCTCTCTCAAGGCCTTCAACACTACCCTAAACTTTTCCACAAAGCCTACTACTAAAACTTATATTCCTATTCTTGGTAGCATCTCAAATATGTGCATACAAAGACATTCACTCTAGATCACTCCCAAATTTATAGCTCAATCTAATACTAAGTTTCAATGGTGGTTATGGGTGCCTTTATACCAATTTAATGGTATCACCCTATTTGCAATGTTTGAGGACCCACACAATATTGTAGAAGCAAATTAGGGTTCCCCTTTTTGCCATAGATCACCTTGCAACAAACTAACAACCTGTGACATCATACACCCTCAAGGACTACCACTCTAGATTGCTTAATTCCACTCTTCATCGTTGGCACCTTTGCTCACCATATCATTTGTGCTCTTTCTCAATCATATTGATTTCTCAACCTTTTCATGGTCTACACACTCAGCTACATCTACTATCTAACTCATAACTTTCCTCTTTAGTTAACTCTCTCTAAACTATCCACACACTAAACACTCTTCTTGTTGTCTATCACTCCAACTTGATGGCTTCCTCCTCTATCAACAATCCTATCCTGCATTTTCCTATGCTTCTCTCTCCCTTGCAACCTTCTGTCTCACACCTTCCTTTCCTTTACATCAACTTAGTTACTTCTACCTATAACTTGACAAATTCCTTACATACCTTTTATATCAAACCTTCACATTTTTACCCATATAACTTAACCAGGTAGTTGTTTACGTAAAGGTGGCAGAGAGATTTTTTATCTGCAGTTGAGAGATTGGGACGTGCATATTCATAAGCTAAGATTGTGAAGATGTACGTAGGCAAGCTGCTGAGTCAGCTTTACAGTATAAGAAAGGTGTGTCAGTGATGATTTGTATATTTTTCAAACCCACACATGGTTTGCATTTGATTGAATGTAGACTCAGTTTTTATGGCGTAGCTATAGCTTTGTTAGTTAGCACATTTGAGATTTTGACTATTCGACGCCTTAATGATGTTATTTCCTTTTTCTTAAAGTAAGCACATTGAGTCTCTGAGTGTTGGATGTTCTGCTGTTTTGAATTTTTTTGGATTGCAGCTGAGAACAACTATCATAAAATTTCTTTAGACATTGGCATTCTAGATTGTTGTTGATTGGTGAATTATGATCCATTTGGCTAATTATTTTCTATACTTTTTGTTGGCGAGGGATCTCTATCATTCTTGTAATCAATCTAGTCAATGAAAAATTAATTGTAAGTTTGTAACTCCCTGCAATCTTTGCATTGACTATTCCCTACAAGATGACATCTTTGTGGATCTCACTTTTGTATTTCTTGATTTTAAAATTGCAATTACTATGATTGGCACATTCAATTCTTTATATTTGTATCATTTATTCTCAATGCAAATAATAAAGAATGAAAAAAAGGCGATCAGTTGAAATAAACTAAAATTTGATTGATGAGCTCTGAGATGAAATGAAAAAATTAAAACTTGCCTTGAAATGTGGACTTCAGAGATTAGAAATCAAAACTGATCTGTAGATGAACTTTCCACTACATTAAAATGGAGTGCAACTTTGTTCTAGTACAAGCAATGCATAGAACAACCAAAGGTCTCACGGAAGCCTCTCCCAATTCTGAAGACAATTTCATTGTATTACGGTCTTGATTCTACAAGATAACAGGACTTTTGTAGATGATACTCTTCTGGTCATATATGTTTACAAGGAAGCTTCTCCAAAAACAACCCTATTTATAATTCTGATAAAATCATCAACCGTCTTTTTATGGCTTGAATTGCTTTATGCTATTTCCCTTAGAATGGTATAATTCTTTATCCTCTTTTTAGTTTTCCTAGAACAGCTCTATGTTTTATTCTCATCCTAACTCGTAGAGTAGCCTTATGCTTTGTTGTCATCCTATTTCCTAGAATAAACTTATTACTATCTTATTTGCTTATGCAATATTGGGCTCATTACATGTTGATCCCTCCTAAATTTCTTCGGCTTTTTGTTTCTTTGTAATTTTTGAAATTCTTGCATGGGTAGTGTGGGTTAGATGCACCCCACCTTTGAGAAGTGCACCCCAATATGCAGTTATACGTGAGCTTGGCTTGGCATGCGCACCCATGTAACCATGTTCTTGCATATACTAATCCTCTTTATCTCTTGATATTTAAGATACAGGATTGCAAAATACTAAAAGTAGATTTTTTCCTGGTAACAAATTTAAAATTACTATTATTCTGGTTAATGTGAGACAATTTGCTCTCCCGGAATACAAACTATGCTAGACTACAAAAGGATTGGTCATCTGAATGAAATTCTAGATTAAAAAGAAGTGGATTATATTCATAATATGCTGAGGCAGTAACAGAAGTTTAAAGCAAAACTACCACATCATGCTTGACGAGAAAATTACTTTATAGCACCCTGCATTGGACCCCTACAGAAGACTGAAGACATTTCAATAACCTCAATCTCTATATAGTAGGAACCCAATACATTTTTGAAGCTTTTGTTAACGGTGGCTACATCAACATTCTTACAAACATCGATAAATTCTTTGATTCCCACCTGGCCACCTTCAGTGTTGTCCAACTTCACAATATTTTCTTTCATAGTGAAAATCCTTCCAGACAATTTTAATTGGTTTCTTCTGTCTTCTCTTGGAGTAATATGTAAAGAAGCAACAATAGAAGCATTTAATTCCTATTGAGATTCGTGGCTTTCCACATTAAGAAAACTCAATAGCAAGAATATGCCCACTACTAGAGCAGCAGCCACGTGACTAAAGTTGCTTCAATATTTTCTAAACAAAAGTGCATCGTGATCAGGGATCCTGCTATCATCAGTTCTTCTGACAAGCTTCCTGATTTTTGTTTCAACCATGGTAGTGAAGGTGCTTGTTCTGTAGCTTGTGTGTCCAGGATTTACAGGCAAATTCTTGGCCCTCCTGTGTAACTCTTAATGGTAGCCACAGTTACTCTTATTTTCTGTTTCAGTAGGTCAAAAGTGCTTTGCATATTTTGTGTGGTATTGATGTTGAAACTATCAATATCACAATCAGATTTAAAAATAATTTTCAGCGTGTATGCCAATTACATAACCTTTGTTTAAAGTAGCTTAGTTGGCTTGAAAATCTAATCCATCATCCTTATTAATTTGAATTTCTTAATTGTAGGATGGCTTGGGGCTGGTGCCAGACATTATGAGCCATTGATTGCCTTTGCTGCACCGATGGCCTAAGTGGAGAAATCTGCTATTCTTCTGTGATAAATATCGAGGAACTAAGTTTGATGAGGATTGCTCAGTATGTTCATGGACAGCGATTGCATCATTCCAAAAAAATCAGGCAGTACATAGCACAGTTGATCCTAAGTTATCATTATTCTTTTCTCCTTAAAATGAAGCAAATAGGTTTGGCTCTTTTTCATTTAGAACCAAAAGGTGTGCTATCATTGCTTTTTTTTCACTGTGTTCTGTAGTGTCCAAAAAAGATAGTATTCAAAAAATAATTTCTTGTGGTGCAGATTCCCTAGTGTCAAAATTTCTCTGAATTTGTTCAAATTTTACCAGTGCAAATCTTTATTGGCTTTTAGTAGCTCCAGATTTATGAGAAGAATTTCTTATATCTTGAACTAAACCAGAAAATTTTATTGTATACAGAAGGGGAAGTGAAACCTGGGGTAAATCTGCCATGAGATACTTTTAATGACAATAAATCAATATCTAGGAAGAGCCATGAATTTTTATTTTATTTTTAAGAGGTTTTTAGTAATAAAAAGAGACAATTAAAAAGAAGAGTTCCATAAACATAATTGAACCAGGTTCATGAAGTGAGTGACTAGCAAATAGAAGAACAGTCTATGAAGGATCTTTGTTGGAGTAAACAAAGAGAGCAGCTTTATATAACCACCCGTCATTAATAATACACTTGTTGTGTTGTATATATGCAGTTACGTGGATAGAGAAAAAAAAGAGGAAGCCATGAATATAACAATGGGGGCCAATTCCTTACAGAAGCATTAAAAAACGATGGTGTAGGGTTTGCTTTAATCTAAAGTCACCACTATTCTTTTTAGTGAAAGGTTTCGCTTTCTTGACATTTTCTATTTATAATTTAGAGAGTAAAAGTGCTTCTAGCTGATGCCCAAAAGAGTATTTGATGGATGCCATCCTGGGTTGAATTTTCAACATGGTGCATCCCTCATTTGCATCAGCTATGAGATAAAAGTATAACCTTGTTTAAATAATTTGTACAAAACAACGACAAGATGTACTGTATAACATGTTATAGAAATCTTTTTGATTCCAGGGATAATAACAAAGTATGTGATGTTGGACATTTCAGGCACTAAATTGTTCCAAAGCTGAGACCAGAAACTAAATTTGGGTGGTCATCACATAAAGCAGTTGATGAATACACGGAAGCTAAACAGGTAACTAGCACACATCCCACATAAACTAAATTGATGGTACTGTGATTCCTTATAGCTTCTATGTTGTTGGACTTCTTGAAGTGCTACGTCTGTTATGCAGATTGGTATTGATACTGTGCCTATCATTGTAAGGCCATTGACATACTTGATGCTATCCAATCCTGCAAAAGTGCATTCCTATAACCTTTTGGCTCATGTCTTTGTTGGATGCAGATATTCCCTATAGTGTCAAATCAGATATTTGGTGGTTATCTCTGATGTTTTCTACTTTGTTCTGTTTAATTCACTAGAATGCAGGATCTGTGTTATTTGTCCTTCAATAAATGCTCAGCAATTCTATTACTTGCATTTTTACAAGTTCATTTTCTGAATACAGATTGCTGTAAATTTGAACTGACTGCCCATTGATCTGTATTCAGAGCATTTGTAGGCTTGTCTCTATATAAGCATCAAGTGTCCTAAAGAAAATTGTAATGTAAAATTGGAGTATATGAGAGCATTTGTACGCTTCTTGAATATTGAAAATAGTAGAGTATTGTTTTCCGTAAATTTACTTCACGGTTCTTTCATTGGCATCACATTTGTTCATTTGTCTTTAGCTTTGTCAGACTAATCTAGCCGGCAGCTACCAAATAAATCTGGCCTTGCCCTTTCAGCATTTGGCAGGGACTCCTGCTGCACTGCAGCCCTTGTTCCTATAGTGTATTCAAATCCAATAAGGATTTCAATATCTACAAACAAGATCAAATGTGTAGGATCTATATTGATACCACTACATAATGTGTAGGATCTAGCTCAAAAAGATGTTTGGCAATATATTCCCCTAACTCCACATTGGCACGGACTCTACAAGCACCAAGTAAAGAAACCCATGGAGTAGGATCAAGTTTACCTCACACTTCCAATATAAATTATGTGCCTCGTTTAGGTGTCCAGCCCAACCAAGAAGGCTAACCATACAACTGTAGCAATGATGTCCATGCATAATCTAATAGGTATGGTTGATGCTAATAAAACACTTACACTCAACATGCCCTAGGCCAACATGACAACATGCAAAGAGAACATCAGTGAAAGTAATGATGTCTGGCATCCCAACACACCCATCTGTAGCATGCCCAAAAAATCATAACATTCTAAGAAACTAACTCTTGAATATGAATTTCATTGAATACTTTGAACCTATCCTCTAAACTCCCACATTTGGCATACATGTCCACAAGTGTACTTTCTATAAAGGAAATGCATTGAAATCCACTCTAAATTATGTCTTTAAATTTCCTTGTCTTGATCCAGAGTTGCCAAGCTGGCACAAGAAGGGAGAAGATAGGCAAAGGTTATAAGATTTGAGATTTATTGCAAAAACATAACACAAAAAGATAACCAAGATTGCATTACTGAACCAATTTTGAAATAGGGAGCAAAAGCATGCTTATATATGATTACAAACATCTTATCCAAAGAGGATAAGAGTGATAACTAAGAGGATAAGACTGAGAACTAATAAAGCAAAGAGCAATAACCTAAAGTAAACATGACTTTATTAAAGAGGATTCCTGAAGTCTATCCTAAAAAGTAATTGACCATTATAACTAAAGCATTACTTTAATACCCTCCCTTAATGGTCAATCTACTAACTACACCAAGCTTGTCCTGAAATTTTACAAATTTGTTAGGATCCAAAGGCTTGGTAAGAATAACTGCAATTTGATATTTTGAAGGACAAAACTGCAACATAACCAATCCATCTTTTACAAGTTGTTTGATGAAGTGACAATGTAGTTCCACATGTTTGGTACACTCCTTGAAGACTAGGTTCCTAACAAGTTTGAGCACCCCTTGATTGTCATAGAACAAAGGTGAAGTCTCTACTTGAGACATCTTCATGTTTGAAAGCATCCTTCGAAGCTATACTGGCTCACACATTCATTTTATTGTTCCTCAATATTCTACTTCAGTCAAGGAGAGAGTTGCTACTACTGCTTCTTGCTGGTCCATGTGACTGCACCCGTGCCAAGGCTGAAAACATATCTAGAAGTGGATAGTTTGTCATCAATAGAACCTACCCAATTTGAATCTATTAACCCAACCAACCTAGGATCTTTGCTTCTGTAGTACAAAATGCCGAAGTCAAGTGTCTCTTTCCAATGTTCTACATTTGGTGTTGTCATGAATCTAGAAAAGAAACTCATAGCATAGCTCAAATCAAGTTTAGTGGCTATAAGATATATAAGGCTGCAAACTAGTTGCCTATATGTTGACTCATTAACTGCTTTTGAGTCAGTTTTGGCTAGAAGTTTCAGCCCTTTCTCCATAAGTGTTGATGAAATTTTGCAATCTTTCATTCTAAATTTGTCGAGAAAACTCTTGGCATATTTGGAATGAAAAATAAAAATACCGCCACTTGTTTCCCAAACTTCTACACCTAGATAGTAATGTAGGAAGCCTAAATCAGTCATGTCAAAAGCTTTACTAATATCATATTTGATTTGTTCAATAATGTACTTGCCTCACTACCTATAATAATGATATCATCCACATACATGATCAGAAGAATGAGATCAATAACCATGCTTTTGACGTACAAATTGGCATTTGAAGGACTCTGCTGAAATTCCTATTCAACCAAATACTTGTTGATTTTGATGTACCATGACCTGGGTGCCAACTTCAAGCCATATAGAATTTTCTTCAATCTACATACAAGATGCTCCTTCCCTGCAACCTGAAAAACTTGTGATTGAGTCATGTATGCTTCTTCTTCCTAATCTCCATTGAAGAAGGCACTTTTTATGTCCATTTGATGGACAGTCCAACCAAACTAAATTACCATGGCTAGAACCAATCAAATGGTGCTCATCTTTGCTATAGGAGAAAAGATCTTCTCGTAGTCAATGCCCTCTCTTTGTGAGAACCCTTTAGTGACCAGCCTAGCTTTATGCTTGTTAAGTGTACCATTTGCTTTGCACTTGACCTTGTAAACTCATTTGCAGCCAATGTGTTTCTTCCTTGGTGGAAGATCTAAAAGATCCCAAATCTCATTCTTCATAAGACTCTCATGTTCGGTTTCCATGGCCTTTTCCCATTTAGGTTTAACTTTTGCCTCTACAAACACCTATGGTTCATACACTCCTTGAATATTGGCCATGAGAGAAAAGTTGACTATGTTTGTCTTGCTCTTGCCTCTTGATGATCTACCCTCAATCATTTCACTTACCCGAACATCTCCAATGGTGCTTTCCCACCACTTTGGTCTCCTCTTAAAAGAGTCTACATCTAAATCAACATCGTCATCATGTCTTGGGCTCTTTTTGTATTTGTGTCATTTGGATGTTGATCCAAGTTATCATCAATGAAAATTGGGCCTATTTTCTCATGCTTTGAATCCCCCCTTTCAGGTGTAGCTTCCTGAAGTTAAATACTTGAATTATTATCCACAATAGGCTAGTCTTCAATAATTTGGAACTCTGGAGATGTCTAAAAAGGCCCTACTTCCTCATCAATCACAACATCTCTGCTAAAAGTCAACCGGTCAGTGTCAACACTAATCAACCTGTAGGCCTTATGATTGTCATTGTACCCTATAAGCATCAATTTCTTAGTCTTAGGATCTAATTTGGTTTGCTTTTCATCTAGAATCCAAGCATATGTGTAATGGAACCAAAGACCTTAAGATGACTAACTTTCAGTTTCCTCCTAGACCATGCTTCCTCTAGTGTCTCATGTTTCATCGTCTATGTGAGAGACTTATTTAGCAAATAAATTATAGTATTTAATGCCTCAGCCCAAAACTTTTTGGGAACACTCATGTTCTCCATCATACATCAAGCCATCTTTGTTATAGTACAATTCCCTTTCTCAACTACTCCATTCTACTATGAAGAGTAGGGTGTGGTAAAGTCTTTTGATGTTGTGTTTAGCACAAAAAGTTGTTGAATTATTGTGAACATAACTCACCTCCATTATCAAATATAAGGGTGGTTATGTCACAACCTGACTCTTTTTCTACTAATGCTTTGAACTTTTGAAATTCATTAAGCACCTCATATTTTAATTTCAAAAAATATACCCATATTTTTGTGCTAAAATCATCCACAAACAAAAGCAAACACCAACACCCAATGAATGATGCCATGTTCATTGGTCCACAAATATTTGCATGAACCAATTGCAAGACTCTCTTGGCTGTCCAAGTGTGTCTATCATCAAATGGTGTTCTATGCTGAGCCACTCCATGGCCTGACAAGCTCCACACACACCCTATATCTAATGTCAAGAATTCTATCTACCAAGTTCACTTGGGCCAATTGGGAGAGGTAGGGAAAATTGAGGTGTCCATACCGCTAATGCCAAAGAGTAGTAACGGCTGATGCACTCTTGGTTGCCAAAGCATGTTCCTTGATCTGTCCAATTTCAACCAATCTATATAGTCCATGATCTTCTATACCAAAAGCAATAGTCTTCATGGTCTCCTTGTCAATGATACTACATTTGTGTTTGCTAAAAATGACATCTAGATTAGGACTATGTTGCATGATCTAACATACAAAAAGTAGATTGAGCTCCATTCTTGATACATCGCACACATTGAGAAAAAGTATTTTTTTCCCTCCAAAGGTTATTTGCACAATCCCTTTGCCTACAATTGTGTACTTCTCACCACCACCAAAGATCACTCAATCAAAGCAAGCAATGTACTCTATGAGCCAATCTCACCTATTGGCGAAGTGACATGATGCTCCTAAATCTATGTACCATGTAGATGAGTTTCACTAATCTACTACTTTTCAAGCCATAAATGTAAAGAAAGTTGATGCCTTCTCTTCTGAATGCTTTGCAACATGAGCCTTCTACTGATTTTGTTGAGGCCCTCCCTTGTTGGATTTATGTTCAACCAACCTTTTCTACAGTGCTTCTTCATATGACCCAACTTGCCACAATAATGATGTGATACTTTTCAGTTTCTTTGTTGCATTTTTGTTGTGACCTTATCCTTTCTTGTGTGACCATTTTTGTGTGCCTTTGTCATTGGATGCAAATGCTTGTTCCACATTTGTCTCACTATTACTACCGAACTATTTCTTCAATGTGTCTTGTTGTTAGGGCTTATTGCATAGCTCTTCAAACTTCAAGTCAACATCAATAGCAGTGATATTGAGCATCTCAATGAAATGCTCATAATCACGTGGTAAGCTTTTTAGCATAACTACCACCATGTCCTCTTCTTCCATCTTTGAACCAATGGCTAACAATTAATATTTGATGCCCTTGATCTTGAGTAAATTCTCCTACAAGGACACTTTCTCATTCATAGTGATTGAAAAAAGCATATTGATTTGAAAGAAAGCTCTACCTTCATCTAAAGTATCATGAAGATCTCGCAAGTGCTTCCAAATGGCAACTAAAGTCTTCTCTATTTGGACTTCAAGAAGCTTGGAATTTGTCACTGATGTTTTGATTAACATCACTGCTTCCCTGTCATATTCATCAAACTTGTTTAGAGTAAAAGGTATTTTTAATTAATTATTTATTTAATTATTAGGTTTTTTTCCCTATAATTACTTAAGCTTACTTAGGTCATGTTCTTTTTATGTCTCATGTCATAGGATGAGGACACATGTCATGATTTTGTTTTATCCTCACCTAGGGTTTCTAGGTTTATTATCCTTTTATAAGGATTCTCTATTGTATAATCATTAAGATGCACATTCATAATGATTCATGTTTTTTTGGATCAATAGCTATTGGCCTCTATAGCTTAGCTATTCTCTCTTTCTATGGTAGGTGTTTGATTGCAAGTGATCCTTGGGAGCCGTGGAGTTGATTTTTCCCAACTTCAACAAGATTTTTAGATGTTAAAATCCACAATTTTTTTCCCTAGTTGATTTGTACAATTTTGTACGAACTATTTTGGCTCTTCATGGTGCTTTGCAAGCGATAACACAATCTATCATTGCCGACAACAGTCCCTAGGATGATTCACTTTCTCAAATCCCAAAGCTCAACTTGAACTTTGATACCATATTACAAAAACAAAACACAAAAGGATAACCAAGATTGCATATTTCTAAATCAGTTTTGAAATATGGAGCATAAGCATCTTTATATAAGATAACAAACATCTTATCCAAAGAGGATAAGACTGACAACTAATAAAGCAAAAAGCAACAACCTAAAGTCAACGTGACTTTATTAAAGAAGATTCATAAAATCTATCCTAAAAGCTAATTCGCCATTATAAATAAAACAATAGGTAAAAGGTATGTCACTTGCATTTCTTGAAATATCTTGAAATATTTGTCAAAAACCCTTGCTACACACTTTATGAAAAAACCTATTATGCACATATCTTACAATAATTGTACACCATGAGACCACATTATGCTTTGGTAGTTCCCAAAATAGCCAAAGAGCATCATCTAACATATCCATAGTGCAAACATCCTCCAATTAAGGCATTCCATGATATTGCATTTTGTTGTGTCATTTTTTCAAATCGATGGTGTGCATTGGCTATAGATTCACATTTTGCATACATGTATAGCAAGGTAGTTGCAACAACATCCACAAAGACCTGTTTTAAATATGCTTTGAGAGGCGCCCATGTTCTAGAGCTCCCACTTTAACATAGGTAATGAGGATGCTAACAAAAGTCATTGAGTATGGGTTTACAGCAGCCCATTGCATTTGTTGAAAAATTTCCAACACCGTTTCAATAAATCCCATTTGCAATCAATTTATTCCATGAGACTATATCTCTTTGAGGCATTATGTGAAGTAGTTTACATGCATTATTTATGCTTCCACATTTTTTTGCATGTTTGCTAGAGCATTTTGTCCAACAATTTGTGCGCATAGTCTATGCCTCCACATTTTGCATATATGTTTGCTTGGACGACTCCAAGTTCAACATATTATTAAATTCCTCTCTCCTTCACACTTTGGTAAATGTTTATGCCTTGTTTTAAGGCTCCCATTTTTGTATAGGCCGTGAGGATACTAGCAAGGGTATGGAATTTTTCCTTTACACCTGTCAAATTGATTTGTTTGAAATTTATTACAGCCTTTTTCAATGGATTCATTATGTGTAAATCCTAAAATTTTCTTCCCTTCCAATCTTTTCGCATTTTGAGGGTCTTGATGTTATTAAGGATGGTAAAGCATAAACATTAGTTAAAAAAAATTTTGAGAGCACCTTCATAAGACCTACCTCTTCCAAGCTCTAAGGCAAGGAAGTCATTGCATAATTCTTGGAAGCTTTCACATCCTTAAAACTCTAAATCTTGAAGGCAATTGAATTCTAGGAGCCAATTCAGAAGCATCTTTAAACTAGTGCACCTCCCCAATGAAATAGTTCGCACCACACATAATAGTCAAACCAGCATTATACTTTAACAATTACCTACCAAAGAGAAGAGGCCTAAAGGGAAGCCTCTGATACTAATTTACATCCATATATTATTGCCTTGAGGTAAATAGATCAAGCAACATAATATTAGTACTCACTTTGGTGCACAGAACAAGAGAACCCAATTTGTCCAAACAAGAAGAAACTTTGAGAGGAAAGCAAATCAAATCCTCCTTGCAAATAGGAAAAATCTAAACAAACAAAGCATTTAAGTAATTATAAGTATTATTCTTCACATCCTATGATACTAGCTACTTATCATTTCCATTCAAAGTAGACACCACACTACACAAAAAACTCACGAGTTTAAAATCATGGCTCCTATTTTTGCAATAACTCTATTTGTTTCATCCCATCTAGACATGGTAAGACAACCCTTTGAAAATCTAAACATGGTATAAGTATTCTATATAAGAGAATGGCAAGGTTGTGACAGGTGCCCAATGTGCTTAAGAGTTGTCATAGCTGAAATGACATGGGCCTAATTCGATAAGGATTTTGAATCGATTGAAGCTTTCCTAAGGACATTCAAATCAAAAACTTAGGGTTACTGAAGATCTATAAGCAACCAAACTGCAGAGAAAAATAATTTTTGATGGATAATGGTATAAACCTTCTAGAATACAAGTTGACAAACAGACTGATTTGATGAACTCGAAGTTCAAAAATTTCCATGGTTAAAATTTTGAGGATAAAAGAGTTACACATTAATCTAAATAACATATCATGAATATCATTTGTTTAATATTGTTTGGAATTTTTACTCTACACAATGAGCACTTCCCATAGCAGAACATCCTAGGAGATTTATCTATGCATATTCATCTGTTTATAAACTATTTATTTTTGTATGCAGTTTTGCCACTAATTGCTCTTTTTATATAATGCCTAAGCTATTCACTATCAATCCCCTTTTACCTAAGTACCACAAACTACAAGAAATAAATAATGTGATCAAGCAATTTGTATCCAAGACACACTTTTCCATACTTTCTAGTCAACATATATAAACTTAACAGTGGCATCGTAACACAAAAATAGAGATATTGAGTACTACAGACCAATTATATCATTCCCAAGCATTTTCTAGTTACTTGAGGAATATTTAATGGGCTGTAACAGTCTTCTAAGTTTGGCTGTGTGGTCTTCACCTAGGATATTTATGCTCAAACTCCGAAATAAACCTGATTTAACAACTCGCCAGCTATTTAGGCTCACCGGTTTCATAAGGCTTCAATAAAAGAGATTAGAGCTAGTGGGAAATTACAGTGTGAGATCTACATGGATGCCCACTTCGTTACTGAAATGAAAGCCCTTGCTTGTGCCTATTATTTCGGTAAGCAATGTTGGATGAGTTATTTTCAGATCTCAATAAGGGAAAATGTAATTGGGTGTCTGAGTTTGAGATGTCCTTAACCAAGATTTGATGGTGATGTTGGCAAAGACACTGTGCTTTGTTTGACTACAGAGAAACAAGACAACAAAGTATGCACAATTTTTTGTGATCTTATGTTGGGGAAAACAGAAGAGTCAAATGGTGTCTTACTCCAAAGTGTGAGCATACTGTGGAACTGCAGATTGGAAGCACCCAATGTCATGACAGCACTTGCAAATGTTCTTATAATTTTTGCTGGAGTTGCTCAAATGAAATGCATTGTCCTGTTGGCTATGATACTGTTAGAAAGTGGGTCTTAAAGCTTAGAGATAATAGAGAAACAAAAAAATGGAAAATTGTTAATACAAATTTGTGCAGTTTTAGAGATAATAGAGAAACAAAAAAATTGGAAAATTATTAACACAAAGTCCTACTGCAATGGTACGTCAGGACATGGAAGCAACATGCCAATGCAAGATCACATGTTCCTTAAGAAGTCTAAACCTATTCTCCCCCAAGTTTCCAAGATGGGGACGGCTATTAAAAAATAGGGAAAATTTTTAAATATAAGAAAATTTCAAATATTCATATGATAACATTGATTAGGCATTCATCATAGACATTATAGAACCTTTGTGAGCATGGATAATTGAATAGGAATTATGATGTTCTTTATATGTATATATATGAGCATGAATTAATAAAGTCATGCCTGACTGGTCTGTACATTCAGGTGAGGGATTTATTAGTAAAAGTTTTTTTAAAGCAAAGTTGCATGGACACGGATATGGATATGATATCAGATACGGATACGGCAATTTTTTAAGACCCCCAATATGGATACGGCTGGATACGACATTCATAAAAAAAACACACATATATTTTCTAAGTTATTAGAGGAGATTTTCATTACTTAAAAAGCAAATAAGAAAATATAAATTAAAATAATATTAATAATTTAGTAAAGAATAAATAGTTAAATATATATTAATAAATTTTATTTATATTTAAAAAATAGGTTTTAGTTTTTTTAAAATCTCTAACATTTAAACAATATAATATAAATATTAAACATAAATATAAAATTATAAACAATTAACTTTTTTAAATTTGTAAAAATTAAAACACCAAAAAAATAGTAGAATTGTATTGAAAGAAGAATTTAAAAAATGGGTTGCTGAAATAGAAAAACATTTCATTTGTCTTCCTCGGAGAACGCTTGCACACTCTCTTCACAACCCTCCGCTAACATTTTATTCCACCTCATAGAAGAAATAACGATTTGAAGCACAAGTCTCCTCTTTCTTCCTTCTGACGAAGAAATTCCTGGAAGCGGCCTGCAACGAACCGTCTGACAAAACGTGTGGCAACCGGGCAATCAAGAAGTTTTGCAGACCTGTAGAGAAACTGCAGCACATGGCGTCGAGACAGTCAATGATTGTGACGAATGTAGGAACGCTTAGCTATGGGCCACCTATTTTTCAAGGAATTTTCAAATTTAGAAAAAAAATTCATCCGCGAGGTCGTACCGTTCGACGGCGTCGGGCAAATTCAAAGAGAACGGCAACGGTAACGGAAAAGACAAACGACAGCCGTAAAAGGGGTCAAACTGCCAGATAAGCTGATTTAACAACTCACTGGTTAGTCGTTTACGCTCAGCTTGGGAATCGACAACATAACGAGCTCATCATTTCAAAGGAATTTTGAATGAAAAGGTAAATTAATGAGTAAGATTCGAATAAAAATATGAGATTCTTTTTTACAGAAAACTATATCCTACTTAATCAAAGCAATTAATAAATCTTAAAATTCTATTTTTGACCCAAAAAAAATATTATAATAAGATAGTTTCTAGATTTAGTTTCATGTGCCCATCCAAAATCTTGTGAAAAATTCATCCCAACTATAAAAACATTATCTTAAAATTATAGATTATATTTTATCAATAAAAATTAATTAAAATTCCCTCAGTTTCCAACCACACATGTATTGCATACCTTTTCTGTATGTACACATTAATTGCATACCCTTTTTCTATGTACACATTCATTGCACCTACTCAAGGTGTTAACAGTGATAGATAGTTATTGAAGAGGAAATAGGATCAAGAGGAGCCCATCCAAAACAAATCACAACAGTTTTAGCTTTCAATTCAGATCAAACAATCAAAGCCTGTTTATCCTTTCCCACAATACTATTAAAGCAGAAAAAACTGTAGTAATATCTATAAACTTCTCGGCCTAGATGTGAAGAAGAGGGCTACGTGAGACCCTAACAAAGCATTTATTTTTTTATTTGGATTGATTTCTGCCTTGTGAACTTGACTTACCGAACAATTAACCTTCAATTCAGATCAAACAATCAAGAGTGATTGTTATTGAAGAGCAAATAGGATCAAGAGGAGCCCATCCAAAAAAAATCACAACAGTTTTAGCTTTCAATTCAGATCAAACAATCAAAGCCTGTTTATCCTTTCCCACAATACTATTAAAGCAGAAAAAACTGTAGTAATATCTATAAACTTCTCGGCCTGGATGGTAAGAAGAGGGCTACGTGGGACCCTTACAAAGCATTTATCTTTTTATTTGGATTGATTTGCATCCCAATTGAAGAAATGATACAATCTTGTGGGTGCCGGGTATACTTCATTAATCAAACCCTATCATAAATGTGTGATTGCCCATTGCAACGCAGAACCAAAAAACTCATTTCATTATTACTCTTCTTTACCATATATAACTGTAATCTGTGGAGAATATATCTGTTGTACATACAAATGTTGATTCATTTTTTCCTATTATAGTAGATGCTTATTCATGTCACTCAGAGATAGACAAAACTTCACTTAGAATGCAGTTATTAAAAGAACAAAGAAAAAAGCAAGCACTCCAAACATCAATGTTTTGTAGACGATCTTCTGTTACACTGATTCTCAGGCAAGTTAAAGCTTCGATAACGAGGCATACCATACAAAAGTTTGTGAGGGATAAAGCACAAGGAGTTTCATGAAAGCACAGTACAGGCTACTACGTACAATCGGAATAAGAACTATATCATACCTTGTGGACGGTAGTTTGGAACAAAATCGAGGACCGTGTGATCTACAGGCTCATGCATCAGACAAGTCCAGAGATGAAGATAATACAGTAAGCTAACTATAAGCGAGGAAGAATTTATAGACGATAAGATTTGACCATACACGATATTAAATTGTAAAAACGATTTGACCTTCTAGAATTTACTGTAAGCAATCTAAAAGCGAGGAAAAGTTTACAGACGATAAGATTGGCCATACAACAGACTAAGCTGTAAAAACGATTCGACCTTCTAGATGGTCTGTCAAGGCGACAGACGAGCTAACTTTCTGAGGATTCAGAATTTCAAGCATCAATTACTTGGCCTATACAAATTCTGTGTGAATTGTTTTAGTGATCATATTCCAAAATTTCAACTATCACTCATTTGGCCTTCACAAATTTCTATACATGATTGTCTTTAGTGCTTATATTTCCACTTTTTCAGGACAAACAGAACGTACTTACGAGTCTACATTTGACTGATAATATTTTTTATTGATAAAACCTCATCAAAAACTGTAGAGTCTGCAAGTAGGATTTCAGTACGTATGGTTTGGTACGACAAACGACGGTCTTGTCATTTTCAAATCAGGATATCTATGAGTTTTTTTAATGCGCAATGGTTTATATTAACACGTGGTAGAGGAGGCACATTCTTAAAAGTATTGTAAAGCTAATGCCAAATAAATCTCAATGCACTTTTGGTCTATTGGTGAAATTGAATGGTTATCTATTGGAGATCAAGTTTTGTTGAGTGCAAGGCTTTATCGCCTCAAGGGATAGGACAAATTGTACCCCAAGCAACTTTGCCAAAATGGGTATCTTTTAGTCCTTGGCTTTTAGTTGAAGACGTGGCACCCTCTAAGACTCATGTTTTTGTATAGGATAGCAAAATGATCATGTGGATTACACAAAATTTTCCCTAATTTTTTCTTAGAAAAGTCCAAACAATAAAATAAAATTATA
>VDFB02324060.1:31997-55368 GCA_007258455.2 Sequoia sempervirens | reverse complement strand
GAGAGGAAGATAGAAATGGAGATGGAGATGGAGAGAGGGAGAGAGAAATGGAGATAGAAAGAGGGGTATACGAAGAGAGAGGGACAGAATGAGAGAGGAATAGATGAAGGGATAGAAAGATAAAGATAGGAAGTTATATAGAGAGAGGTAGAGAGGGAGATATATATGGAGGGGTAGCCTAGAGAAGTACATATGGGGAGATATCATAGAGATATGGGAAGAGAAAGAGAGATAGATCTTTATATTTTTGTCTCCCTCTCTCTCTTTATATTTTTTATTATCTATCAATATCTCTCTTCCTCTCTCCCCTATTTCTCTCTATATTTGTCTTCCCTTCTCTCTTCCTCTATCTATCTTTTTCTCATTTCTTCTCTTTGTCTATTTCCCTCTCCCTATCTTCCTCCCCTTACTATTTTTTGCTATCCCTATTTATCTCCCTCCTCTCTCCCCCTTTCCCTCTTTATCTCTTGATATCTCGGCCTCTATATATATTTTTGTCTTATATTTCTCTTTATCTATCTATATATCCATCTAGATCTATCTATCTCTCTTTATGTGACTATATCTATCTATGTCTCTCATCTTCTCTCTTTTCCTCTCTCTCTTTCTTTATCTCTCTTCATGTCTCTTCCTCTCTCCATATTTGTTCCTTTATATTTATACCTCTATTTTTGTATCTCTATCTCTCTTTTTATCTCTTTGGATCCCTCTCTATTTCTTTATTTTCTCTCTCTATCTATTTTCCTCCTAAGTGTGCAATGGGCACATTGAAGAGGGTTTAAAGGTGAATTATCCTATCCTTAACCAAATGACATGCAACCCTAAGCTAACTCCCTAGGACGTGTTATCCTTGGATTGTTGGCATGAAACAACTAATCAAAAGTTACCTCTCTCTCTCACTCTATAAATTTAAATTTAAATTTTAAGTTTGAAATTCATTTTATTATATAAATTATAACAAAAATCTAAAATAGAATTATTCTACAATAATTAATTTTTTTTAATAAGATAACTAATTATAAGTTAAATTAATTCGTATATTTTTTAGTTATTATTTGTAATTTCATAAAAATATATTTCAAACTTAAATCTAAATTAAAAACTAAAATAAAATAGACTAAATGGAAAATCAAAATATATCAAAATCTTAATATTAATAAACATATTAATTTTAAAAAATTAATAACAAATAATAAACTTATTAAGTTAATTTAAATGATTAAGGGTGTGTGATCTACCTCGATTGGGCAAGAGGTCACGAACTTGTCTAGTCTATCCTCGTTTACTAGGTGCACTACATTTATAGGAGGGGCTACCTGATTCCTACAGTCTAAAAAAGTTAATAAATGATTAAATAAAAAAGTAAAAATAGTTTTTTGATTTATTTAATCAAAATATTAATAAAATATGTATCTAAAAAATATAATTAATATATCACAAACAATATTAACATAAAATCAATATTAAAAAATTAAAAAATATTATTCAATAAATTATATTTTAAAAACAATATTAACATAAACTCAATATTAAAAATGATCCAGTTGTGTAAAGATTCCAAAAAAAACTCACTTTAAGACAACGACAGGTAACTTACATTCAAGATTTTTGAGCTTCAAATCATGGAGTTGTCGTTGGGTGGAGCTGATGCTGCGAATGCAGATGGTGTTTTGTGTAAGGTATTTTCAAATTTTGGTAAGGCGGGAAGTCCTGCTCCTGGGGCTGGCATTAATAGTAGAGGTCAGGTTGACGTTAGGAGGGTGTTGGATGGTTGTCTTTCGGATGGGACAACTTGTGGGTCCTCTTCGTTGGATAACTCAAAAGTTCTTCCTCTCTCTGGTGGTTTGGGCCCTAATGGTACTTCTTTGGTCAAGGTGGGGTCTCTTTTTGTGGCTCCTAAGACTTATGTGGACTCTACAACTGCTTAGCAAGTTGTTGCCTCAATGGAGGAAAAGACTTGGTCAAAGTTGTTCGGTGTGAAGCTTAAGGAGAAAAGTTCCTCGCCTCTGGTGGATTTCTCTGCAGACCCATCTGCTGGTGAATATTTTTTCTTTGTGTCAAATTGTATTATTAACAAGGGCATTTTTTCTATGGAGCAATCGTTGGTCAGTAAGTTTTTGGGTCCCCATCCTAATATTGACCTGGTTTGTAACCTGTTTAAGAATCCTTGGCATCTAAAGGGTCAGGTTGAGGTAGTCGCCCTTGCGAAGGGATTCTTCTCTTTTTCGTTCTCTTATGAAGAAGATTTTTTGAAGGTCTTGGTGGGGGTACCTTGGCTTATTGCCAAATCTACTCTAGTGTTGAAGAAATGGGAGGCAGGTTTCTCTCTGAGTTCCTATTCTTTTGATTTGGCTCCTGTGTGGGTTTGCTTGACTGGGCTTCCTCTTGAATTCTTAGATGAGCAAGTCTTCAAAGGTATTGCGTCAACCTTTGGGCGCTTGTTATCTATTGATAATCTGACCACTTCGCAACATCGCCTTGTTTATGCTTGGCTATGTGTGATCTTGGAGGTAGGCTATGAATCTCCCGTCTTTGATCAAGATTAATTCTAAGTTGGGAGTCTGGGAGAAGGCGATTGAGTATGATTCAATCCCTTTTGCTTGTTTTTGTTTCAAGAAGGTGGGTCATTGGGTGAAGAAGTTCCCTATGAAGCCTAAGGTGCCTCCCCAAAAG
The DNA here is from genome assembly GCA_007258455.2 of Sequoia sempervirens. Classification (NCBI taxonomy): domain Eukaryota; kingdom Viridiplantae; phylum Streptophyta; class Pinopsida; order Cupressales; family Cupressaceae; genus Sequoia; species Sequoia sempervirens. Next base: position 52,695 of record VDFB02324060.1, on the reverse strand, counting down.
GTTTCGGCCCCTTCCCATAAGGGATTGGTTCCTAGCCTGACTTCTACCAAAGACTACAAGGAGATTGGGAAACGTCCTGATTCTAGGGAAGTGTTGAGTTCAGTTGAGCCCTTGGTTGAGGCTATGACTGAGGGTCAGCCTCTCGATGCCTCTATTTTTGTAGCTAGAGTTGATCCTGGTGTCTTGTGTGAGGCTCTTGTTAAGAGTGATCTTCAATCTTTTTGTTGATCTTATTGGGATCAGCCTTGTTGAGGAATTTTTATTCGAGGAGGGTGAAGTGAACGCCTCGCTTGACGAGGAGTGTGTTTTGGAACGAGTTAAGGAGCCTAGTGATAATTCTTTGGCTCTTGTTGTTGTTGATCCAGAGAAGGTAACTCCTTTGAAGATGGTCTCAGATGCTTTGTTCATAATGTCCAAGGAGGATTTGTCAGGTTCCCTAGTGGAGGAACTAGTTGTGGTTTCAACAGATTTATCTTTGGGGGAGTCGTTGATGCATAATATTGTATTGGAGAAGTTGGTGCTCACCTCTTTTGTCAATGTGTGTAACTCTTGTGATTCTCAAGGGGAGGAGATTGGGATTCCTATTTCCTCTTCTTTTAAATCTCGTAATAAGAAGAAATATACTCCTTCAATGGGGGGAATGGCTACGAGGAACTAGTTGAAATTGGATTATGGTTCAAAGCCAAGGGGTAGAGGAAGGCCTTCTTTGTAGAAAGTGCAGGAGAGGGAAAGTATATGTGAGATTGTTGATGGTTCACAGGCTACTCTGCTTGAGATGGGCCTTACAAGTCCCTTGTAGAATCTTCTATGAAGATCCTTTCTTGGAACATTTGAGGATTAAATAATCCTCATAAACATGATCTTCTTACAAATCTTGTGAGAGATCATCGTCCTAATATCATTTTGATTCAGGAGACTAAGATGGGTGCTAAGAAGGTTGAAAAAATTAAGAATAGATTTTTTAAGGATTCTGGTTGTCAGATGTTTGATTCTAATGGTGTCTTTAGAGGGGTGGCTACTTTTTGGAATTCTAAGGTGGTTTTTGGCTTTGGGGTAAACCCACAAAAGTGGTTTACAAATCCAGTGAGGAAGGAAAAGTTGCAAAAAATGACCCCATGCAAAAAATCTTGGTTTTTGGGGGTTCGAATAAACTTTTGGTTCGAGCAAACTCAAAGGGGGTTCGATAGAACCCCCCTTTGAGCGAACCAATTTAATGATGGGGCCCAGCATTCTCGACAAAAAGCCAAAAGTAAAGGCTTGTGGAAAGGGGGTCTGTTTAAACCCTAGTTCGAGCGAACCCTAGTTCAAGCGAACCCTAGTTTGAGCGAACCATCAAGGGGGGTTCACTCAAACCAGGGTTCGCTTGAACCCCCCTTTTCCTCCCTTCTCCCCCTCGGGCACCAAAAAAGTCCAAAATTTTGCACTTTGAAGCTCGAGTTGAGGATGAAAATGGAGGAGACTTCACAGACCCAACTGGATGATGGTAGTCCTCGGAACGAACTATCTAATGAATACAATTTTAATATGTTTTGGTTTTATTATGTATTTGTTTTTTTTAGTTTTATTAAACATAGGTTTTTCACCGAAAATCAAGCTCTTTGTTTTGTACATGTGGAAAAATAGCAGATTATAAAAAAATAAAAAATATGAGTGTACCAGATATTGAAGTCCTTGATCCAACAAAAAAATGAATTTTGATACATACAAAACAAGGTTATGCGTTATACGGTCCGCTTATGTTTGAATTGTAGTTGGATTGATTTTGAAACTTGATTAAGGAAAAAATATTCAATAGAACACTATGAAGCCAATTGGAAGCACTAGATATCGTAGTTACAAATCTAAATTCAAAAAAAAAATTATCCTTCATGGAAAAAAAGTTATGCATTATACGGTGAGCGTCACTCCTTAAAAATATTGTTTACTGAAAAAAATAGTTTTCAAAGGAGATGGAAAAAGAAGTGCAATTTGATTCCAAAATTTTTGAAAAAATAATATTTAGAATCTACAGACAAAATGTCACAAATCACTAGTTTGTATCATCTTCAAATTCCTCACGGTTTAGCCACTATAGGTGCTTGAAAGTGAAGATTTAGTTAGACAAGAATATTTCAGTGTCCAGTTTGGCCAAAAATTGTAAACTAGTATTGTGGGATCACCCTCTGCTTTGTTTTCTTTTGATCATAATGTGGCTACTTCCTTTTCTTGTCCCAAGGATAAGTTTTGTTGGGTGCTATCGAATATTTATGCTCCTAATTTGAAAAGTGCATAAAGCATTTTTGGGGGAGTCTAAACACCTTTAAAGCTCAATTCTCTTTTCAAAACTGGTTGTTGATGGGGGATTTTAATACCTCACTTAATGATTCTGATAAGTTTGGGGGCTCCCAAGTTGCGAATGATAATCACTCTGATCTTATGAACTTCATCAATGATAGTTTACTGCTGGATTTGGACTTGGGTGGTATGTCCTATACTTGGTCCAATAGGCATGCTGGGGATGCTCTCATTCAGGTTAAGCTAGATCAGGCCCTTATTTCTCCTAATTGGTTGCATTTTTTTTGCTTGTTCAAACTCGATTGGTGGGGCCCCCTCCCTTTTGGGGTCGTATGTGGAATGTGAAACTTTTTCCTAAAATTAATATATTCTTTTGGCTTCTATGTCAAGATAATATCTTGACTCTCAATAATCTTGTAAAAAGGGGAATGTCTCTGTCGACAGGTGTTTCTTATGTAAAGAAGTTGTCGAGGATTGTTATCATCATTTGGTTGGTTGTAGTTTCACTTGGGATGTGTGGGCTCATATTTTTCAGTAGTGGGATATCTCTTGGGTATTTCCTGCTTCTATCTTGGAAATATGGTGCCAATGGGTGGGTCTTACTCATAATCGAACTCTCTCTATGCTTTGGTCTCTCATTTTGTTGCATTTGGCTTGGGGATGGCTCCATTTTGTGGGTTTTCATTGCAAGTGATTTTTGGAGTGTGTTGGAGGTAATCTAAGCTTACTAGTGAGTCTAAGGAATTTGACAAAATCAATATTGGCTTTTGTTTTATCAAAATCTGACATTTTTTGCCAAATTTATGAGGGTTTCAAGTTGGGAGGTAGTTTCCAGATCTGGGAAGTAACTAATTTTTTAAAGCACTTTAGGCCAAAATCAACCCTACCATTACATCTGAAATGCCCAAAAACCCTAAGAATGTCTGTCAAATTGTCAAAATTAGAGACATTTTCTTCAGGCCTCTAGAGGTTTTTCCGACCCTCATCACCATTTTTGTACCATACAAATCCATAGAGTATGGTACCATATGGGTTGCACAGTCATCAGAAGCATCAGATACTATCATGGAATCTACAAAGAATATTCTCTACACTAGTGTATTTATCTACATAATCGAAGGTACATGATTCATCAACATCCGTCACATCACAATACACATAGTATGAATTGTCGGTGTTTCAATAATATTTTAATATTTAATTTTTTTCACCATCTATTCTCACAGCTTCATACCTGGTCACTGTGGGAGGTTCCATTGGAATCATAGGGTGCATAGGGTTTTAGGAGGCATACGCACCCATTTCCCAAGCACAGGCGACATCGCTCCACCTATCACTTGTTTGTTGCTTTGACAGAGCTTTTTAAAACTATGAGTGCTAAATTGTGAGTCGACAAGGTCATATCTATGATTGAGTGCCAACCCGATAGGGACTTATTTTTCCCCTTTTGGTCTCCCAGGTGCTCAAATTGGGCCTTTTTGTCAAAGCATAACTTTTCACCCAAGTATCAAAATTTTGCAAACAAGGTATCAACGAAAAGTTGGTTATGCGTACTTTGCAGTGGTGTTGGTCATTTTTCCAAAAAAAATTGTAGGTACATTTTACTGACAACTAAAGTGCTTTATCCCTTTTGGACCTTCGAGCTCATAACGTTTCACCAGATTATCTAATTTTTCGTGATTCTAGTGACAATTGAAAGGTATTCAGGAGCTCTATCATTTGGTTCATGCATTTTTTCTAGATTCAACCCCAAGTATAAATTATTTAGTTTTTGCATATTTGGCATATTCACTGATTACTTGGACATATTGTCTCCTAGAGAAGTTTTGTTTGTGGGGGGGCTTCTTTTTCAATTGAATTTTCAAATCTTGGTGATATCACATCAGTTTGTATCAAATATTTATCTACTTTGCACTCTTGGAATTTGTTGTTCTAATGGCTGAATCAAGGTTTGAGGCCCTAAATCCTCATAATTATCATATGTGGAAGGAAATAATGGGAAATTTTCTTTGGTCTAGGGGTTTTTTGTCAACCTTGGATGATGAATAACCTAATTTTTCTAGAGAAAATGAAAGATTTTCTCATAGGAAAAAATGTAATGAGGCTATGGGTTTGATTGCTATGCATGTTTCAGCCAAATTTTTCTTCCATATTAAGGGATGTACTACTCCCAGGAAGGTTTGGGATAATTAAAAGGAATTATTTGGTTTAAATTAGTGAGATTTGTGCTATGCAATTAGAGGAAAAATTGGCATCACTTTCCATGGATTCTTTTAACACCATTGAAGACTATTTGGTAAAATTTAAATCATTAAGGTCTCAATTGACAGGTTATGGTAAAGATAAAACTAATAAGGAATGCATATTCTTGATTTTGTCTAGGTTGAAAGGTTCATTCGTATACTTCTCTACTTCCTTTTATGCTACAATGGATGGTTTAGGTGATTCATTTGGCATGCCTTCTTTTGAAACATTTTTTGATAGGTTGACTAGGGAACAAAATAAACTTAGTCAACATGATATACACTCTAAGAATCATGTTTTGATTGCATCATCACCTAAATGTGAAGGAAAGAAAAATTAAAAACCTAAGAAAAAATCTTTTGATACACCCACCTCTCCTAGAGAAGACAAAACTAAGAAGGAGAAACCTAAGTGTGGTTATTGTAATAGACATGGACATGGTGAACAAACTTTCTATAAGAAAGAGATATATGGAAACTTCTAAAATAACATAACATTTATTTTTCTAAATCTATGAGTTCACCTTCTCCTTCACAACCTTCATCTTCTACACACACAGGTACCACAAGAAATGCTCACATGAACATGATAAAGTAAAATATACTAAGATGAAGGGTCATGATCTTGTTGTAACACATGTTGAATAGTTTGGAGATTAGATTCTTGACTCAGGAGCCTCACATCATTTAGTAGGATAACCTGATAGGTTTTCATCCTTGAAGCATGCTTCAATCATGAAGATCTTGATGGCTAATTGTGTTTATTTGGATGTATTTGGTAAAGGAGTTGTTGATGTGCCCAATGGTATTTTTCATGATGTTCTTTGTATTCTTGATGTTCAGCATAATCTTCTTTCAATATATCAAATAACATGTATAGTAAATCCATTGAGTTCAATCATAATTCAGTTTTCATTCATGATTTTCTACTAGACAACTTGTTGCAATTGGTAGGGCTGATCATAATGAAAATATCTGCACCTCTCATTTTATTCCTAATGGTGAATGTTCTAAGGACCACTCTCCTAGATCAAGTGGGTAGTTTTTTAGATAGTGGTTTTGGTGGTTTTTTGAACCTTGCTATTCATCAGCCCTTTGATAAGGTTCTATCATCTCCTGCTTCTTTAGATTTGAGAGTTGACTTGGTTTCTAGGACTTCAAATGAATAGGACACATTTTTTTTCTATATTTTCCTTTGTAGTATGGTTTCATGACAAGTATATCAGATTTGGTTTGTCATTCCTCTTGTGTAGATTTGGAGGACATGTTTGAGGGGGTCACTAGAGCCTCTTTGATCATACATCTTTGGAGGTTTCTCTTGAGTTTCCACATTCTTTATCTTCTTCCTTGATCGGGGTCGCATCTAATTTTTTTGAGACATCTTCGAAGACACTTGATGCATCTTCGAAGATATCATTCTTGAGGCTTCTTCCCTCTTGTTTCATTATGAATATGAGGCTTCTTCAACATCAGCCATTAGATCTCTTTCTTCCCAAGGGGAGACATGTTGTTTGTCGACATCGAATTCTCTTTTGACTTCAAATTTTCTTCAGTGGTTGTGGAGCTACTTCATTATGTGGGGGTGTTTCTAATGTATATATATGATGGATGTTGTACTTGGGGGTACTGTGTAGTCCTCCATCTTTCATCACTTGATTAATTATTTTCTCTCTTTTGGAGAGGGTTTTTTCCCATGTGGTTTTTCTCCTTTTCTCCATTTATGAGTGATTGCATTTACATTTGTACATGGGTACCTAAAATAGCCTCATTGGGACCCATCATTGCATCATTGCATCAAATGACCTCATTTTTGGGACTTGTCTTTATATCATTGCACCTATTGCATAATAATTTCTTCTCCCTAAGTTGTAATTAAGAGGGGTGTTGGTGCAAATAGGTACATTTCCTATTCTAGTTACTTAGTGGAGTCCTATTTACATATTAAGTCCATTTAGGTCCTAGGCATATTTAATGCTTAGATAATATTTTATCTTTTTACCTTTTATTAAATATTAGATTCCTAGGGTCATTTAATGTTGGATCATATCATTTAATTATGACACAATAATTTAATGTTGGTACATCACACATTATCTATATAAGAAAGTTCATTGCACACTTTATAATAACTTCATTGTCATATTTTATAGATCTTAATACCAAGAAAGCTCATATTCTTGCATACTCTCTTGTAGAAGGTTGTAATTTTTTTTGTATGTGATCCTAGGCTAGAGCTAAATTTTAGCTCCTACAGTTCTTAAAGACCACATTCCCATGAAGTGGATTATGAGTATAGAAAATTCTTAGATTGGGTGTTATCTATTCAAGACCTTGAACATGTAGTTTTTTCAATAGCCCCTAATAAAAGTCTTGGTATTGATGGGCTCTCAGTTGAGTTCTATCAAACTATGTAGTCACACATTAAGGGGGTTTTTTACCTTCTTTATTGGGAGGGTTTGGTACAAGGCTCTTTAGAGCTTACTATTAATAAGGGGGTAATTAAGCTTCTTCCAAAAGGGAAAAAATGAAGACTTTATCTAAGTTGGATAGTGGCCTGTTACTCTACTTAACACTTCTTATAAAGTTATTTCCAAATCCTTCGCTACAAGGATAAAACCAATGGTAAAAGGGATTATTAGACTAAAACAAACCAAATTTCTTGGTAACAGATTTATCCTTGATATCTTATTTTTTTCTTGTGAAACTAATTAATGGGTTCAACAATTGGGGTAAAATGTGTTACTATTCAAGTTGGACTTTGATAAAACCTATGATAGATTGTCCTAGAGATTTATCCTTAAAATGCTACAATGGTTGGGTTTTGGACCCAAGATTTGTTCACATGTTAAGATGTTTTTCAAAGATGACAATGCTAAGTTGGTAATTAATAACTATTTTCCTATTCTATTTCATTTGCAATGATTAATTATTCAAGGGTTTCCATTAGCTCCTTTATTGTATGTTCTTAGTACTTATGTACTCAAGTAAATGTTACAAAAATACAATCAAATGAATTTGATAAAGGGAACTTGCATCCCCAACAATGTAGGTATGCTTAACTCTCATTGTGTTGATGATAATATACTTTTCCTTTAAAATTATAAAGAGGAAATTAATAATGTTTTGGAGGTCTTAAATTTATATTGCTCAATTTCTAGTTCAAAATTAACTCTTCATAAGATTAGAATTTTTGTGGTTCAGTTTGATCTAATGCCACAATGGATTCCCAAAGATTTGATACATATCAAACATGGGTAGATTACTTGTTACTTGGGCATTTCTTTTGGGTTGGGAGTTACTCTTTTAGATATGTGGAATTGGTTTGTTTATAAATTAAAAATGGACTTTTCACTTGGGGGAACAATTTTCTATCTCTTTTTGGCAAGGTTCAAGTTGTGAACTAGATATCCCTAGCTTCTCATGTTTAATAATCTTCTTGTTGGATTCCTTCTAAGAAGGTTTATGAAGATTTAAATAAAATTATTCAACAATATTTATGGTTGAATTGGGAAGGTAGAGTTAGTTATAAATGTGCTTCTTGGTTGCATTGTATCCAACCAAAAGCTAAAGGTGGTATGGGCCTCTTGGACCCCAATACATAAGGGATTGGCTTAACTACCAAATGGATAGTTAGAGTTGTTTCAAGAGAAGAGCCATGGGGAAAATTGGTTCACCACCACATTATTATTATTGTTGCTAAAGGGAAATGGTAGGTTGTTGGATGGATATATAAAATTATTCTTGCCCCCTTCTTTCATTTAAAAGCCTCATTTCATCTTCAATCCATTTGGAAGGCTTGGAAACTTGTCAGTAAATTCTTAAGCTAAAAAGATGCTTCCTTACAACATGGATTCAACTTTGGAAGTTCTTCTATTTGGTGGAATAGGCAAGTGCAATATCACAATTAGCCTCTTGCAGTTGCTTTCCTTAGGCATGCTTATTATTGTTTTAAGACAGGGGTTCAAAAATTTGATAATGTTTAGGATTTTAGATCCTTTTCAAGTGGACTTCCTAGTAGATTGTTAAGTATAATTAAATAGATTAAACAATATGTCTAAAGGATTTCTTATTTTTGTGAAATCATTGGTGCTAGTGGACCTTTTTGTGAAACTTTGTACCCCCTTACAATGTAATTTTACTAAATATTGGATTTGGTTGTCTAAATATCAATTCTCTAGCTTTCCTTTTAAAAAGATCTATTTAAACTTCCTCCTTGATTTGTCACTTAATCCTAGATTGAATAAAAAATAGTGATGTAAGTTCTATGAAAGGAAGTGGAGATAGAGTGGGAAAATATGTATGTATAAAGTGGAAGCTAATGCTCATATTTTAGCTTGGGAAGTCTTGTGTTACAAATTGTCAATTGGGGATAAACTAAAATATGTGGTTCAATTTTTCAAATGCCCCTTTTTTCAACATAATGAGAGCTTAAAACATATATTCAGGGATTGTTCAATGGCTAGGAAAAAAAGGAATATTATTTTGAAGCATTTTTCCATCATTTATGATTCTTTGAGCTGGAAAAAGGTTATTTTGGGTGTTGGTCTTCATAATAATGTTATGGTTGATTTTGTTAGACAATTTATTTTAATTAATATATGGAAAGGCAGGTGTTTGTCAATGTTTCCAAACCAGTTAGTTCACTAGAAGAGATTCACGAAGGAATGCATCAAGATCAAGAATTATTTAGATAATATTAAATTATAAGTTCTCCAATGCCACAACAAAGAGATTACATGTTCTAGGTAGCTACAAAGCTTGTTCAAGTTCAAATTATAGTTGTAACCTTAAGCTATATAATGTCTTGTGTGGAGTTTGGTCCTTCTTGTGGACTTATGACTAACTGTAATCGAGTTATGGTGTAAAATTTTTGTTCTTTGATGTCTAGTTGTGTTTCTTTGATAATTATTTTTTGTCTACTCTAGACAATCTTTTGATTGTCCTCTTTCATTGTAATCTCTTGTTTGCATTGATTCAATACAATACAAAAAACTCATTAAAATAATACTACTTTTTACCTTTGGCATTAAATGTTTGAAAAATTCCATGGTAATAATTAATCCAATAATGGTTGTGTGGTAAAGAAGAGTAAGAATAACATATTTTTTCATTGTATATTTATATGTAAAGTCATTATTTAATAATTGTAAGCAAAATAAAATAATTTGAAAGTAAACAAGTGTTAGAATACTTACCTTGTAACAATTGAATTTATTTTATAATTTTATTTTACATGTAATAATCTAACTTTGTTAAAAAATCTAAAATTATATTATTTACTGACGAGTTATTTTATTAATTAGAAATAGATGTATTTTATTTTATTTTAAAATTATGTATTTTTTAAATTATTTTACTTGTTTTATTTATCCATAAGTTTTTAGAAAGACATTTTGAAAAATAATTGTTTAATAATTATTTTGTTTTATTTATATTTATATTTTATTTGTAGAACTTTTTTTATTTACTTAAGAAATTTTATTTTATTTAATTTTAAAATAATATAAGAATTATATTCTTTTTGTTTATTTACTAATTTTTATATAATTATATTTATATAATATTATTAAATTAAATATTACTAATTATACATATATTTCACACATATCTAGTTTTAATATGTAATAACTCAAATAATTGTAGTTTTAAGCAAATATAAAGATAGGAGGGTATTTACAATGGTAGTTATCAAATGGGGGGAGAAGATCTAGTTGTTTAACACCTTAATTTTGTGTCTTTCAAAACTTTAGGTGGCGATTTCAAATCACTAGCAATTTTTTATAACAGTTTATTTTGTAAGGGTCATATTTATAACTAAGGTTTCATGTCCACACCATCAAATATAATGCCACAATAACATATTTTTTGTTGAGGTGTTAAAAAAGACCTAACTAAAAAAGGGTAGACTAGTAGTTGTGTATTAAGTCATGTTTTATTGGTGCATTGATGTGATATCCCATTATTCCATAAGTGATGATATCAAATCACTACCATTTTTTTTATAGTGGTTTATTTCACAAGGGTCATATTTATAACTAAGGTTTATGTCCACATTATCAAATATGATGCCACATTAACATATTTTTTGTTGAGGTGTTCAAAAAGACCTAACTAAAAAGAATAGTTCAAAATGACCTAGAAAATGTTACTTCTGTATGTGGTGGCGTCATTTTCTGACTGCTTGAAAGTGTTGCTGATGCATGTGCTGGCGTCATTTTCAGGCCACTTGAAAGTGTTAGCTGATGCATGCGCTGGCGTCATTTTCAGGCCATCTGACATTACCTTCTTATTTTCAAGGAAAAAGAAACCCTTTTGATGGGAAAGCAAATTAGCTTTAGGATGAATAGCATTCCAAGACAAGATAGAGCAAGCATAGGCGGCCAGCCGTCCATTTGACTGAAAGGGACAACGTTTATTCAGGGACGGTTTTTAAAATGTTATTTTCATTACCAAATACATTTTATCAGAGCATTGTTGAATAAATCGGATATGAAACAGGAGGTTTGAAATGTATAACAGAATTTAAAATGCATTTTAGATAATCCATAGATTAAAATTGTAGAAAGTTAATTAAATTTTATGGTATGTTTTGAATAATGTGAAGGTTAAAGAGTTTTAATTATAGTTTAATTATATTATTAATAAATTTATTTTCAAATACATGTTTTTTAATTATATATTAATTTTTATAAAGATAATTTTTTTTATGAATAAATTATTATTATTTTATATTAATAGAAAGGAGAATAATATATTATTTTTTGGTAAAAAGATATTTTTAAAAAGTTTATGTGGAATCAAGTTTGAAACAAAAGATGATTAAAAATATGATAGAATCTAGTCAACTAGGAACACCATGATCTTAAGAAGAGGTGGAAAGTGGCTAGGATGGTTGAGACCACTAATGGGCAATATGATCCCTAGAGCCTTGCAGTTGAGAATTTGAGATTGGGATCCTTGATTTTTTCTGGTAGAATGACCATGACCATGCTTGTGCCCACATGACAGGGAGGAGGTAGGAGCAAGAACTTTGACAATCATGCAAGGAACATTTCCCCAATGGTCGAGAAGCTCCTATAGATGTGCAACCTTGCAAGCATGCACTTGGATCTACATTAGTACATTAGAGAAAATCACGACTTTGGTGTACAGAGAGAAGTGAACATTAGCTAAACAACCTAAAAAGAGAGCTAAATTTTTCTCTCCAAATATTGAAAAGAATTTCCAACCTGATAACAAATCAAATCTATGCAAATTTAAAAGGAAGACAAGGCCAATTTCCCAACAAAACCATATGCCATGAGAAGGGATTGAACTTGGAAGGCTTGAACAATTCATGTATATAGCTTCAATCTTCCTGAGATGTAATGCAAAACCAAAAAAATGCTTGAGAGTCCCTAATTGTCTAAAGAAGGGACATTGTGGATTGAGAAATATCACATGAGACAAATGAGAGCTAAGTGGAAGACCTTGATAAAGAATTCTCAACACAAAATAAGCCAACTTAAGCTCAAGAATGGCCATCCAAATAGTCTAGAATTGTTGATGCTAATAGCTAGGAGAAGATGAAAGTATTAGTGGTTTAAATATTCCACCATTGTGAAATGTTGTTTCAAGATGACATTTCCAATCTTTCCACCAAGGTTTTAAGGGCCTAACCTCAATTTTGTGAATCATATGGGATGAAAGACATCAATAATAGCCTACCAAATCTCTTGATCTTGATTCGACAATTAGATTTTCAATTTGATCAACAAGATAGAATTGAATATTCTAGATAATTCTATCAAAGAAGTCTAAAAGAATTGATATAAAAAATTAACTTACAATTTATTGATAAATACAACGAATTAGAAATCATAAATATAACAATATCTTTTAGACTGATAAAAACATAAATGATGTAACGTAACCTTCTTTTATTAATTTTTGCTACAATTTTCAATTGATTTAGTACTATTGTTGGAAAGGGTAAACTGACTTTCTTTGTTTCATCTGAATTGAAGGTAAAAACTGTTATAATTTTTTTGGATAAGCTTCTCTTACCCCTATTTTCTCCTTAAATTCTAATCACTTGATTGTTTGACTCATGTTTTCATAAAATGGTGAACAAATTATATCTTAAATTAAAAAAAATTGGTTCAATGTTTTTGCTGGGTCATCTTTGTAATTTGGTTGATGATGGCTCTATGCTTATTTTTGCAATAATTTAGTGGGTATGGCTTATTGTGCGATTGCTGATCTCACACGTGTCACCAAATTCAATGGGATTCAACTTTTATGATTTGTATCAATCTCTTATTCTCTAACTATTTGAGCTCTTTGAAGCATATACAAAATTTAGCGATGATACTCATCCTCCTCCTGCCACTAATTCGGCTATATTTGAATCCTGTTGAGGTTGACTCATCACTGCAGATAGCTGGTGTGAATATAGATGTTATCAATATTTGAACACCACCTACCACAACACGAAATTGAAGTCTAGAAAAATAATTTTGGCAACCAAGCACTGAATTACATTAAATTTACAATGCAATTCACTAGCATCTCTTTAGCATATGTTGTGGGCTACCTGCAACTTCTTATAAATTCTGTACAGTAATAAGATGTATCAGTTTATTACTTGCTTATGCAATTTTGGGTGTTCTTTTTTAATTTAAATATCAGAAATGAAAGCAAGAGCAGGGATTAAGGTCTGATTACAACAGAAATAATCAGTGTTGGAAATTCCGTTAAGGAATAAGATTGTCTAGAAAGTGATAAGATGTTTCTACAAGAGCTAGAATTTTCTAGAAACTAGAAGCAATTAGAAGTTATTCAAGGAAAAAAACATTCTAGTTTTAGAGTTCTCTAGAATATTAGAAGTTTCTAGATCTTAGAGGTTCCAAGTATAAATACGAGATTGTCCATTGTGAACAACACTACTATTGTTGTAAGTTGTTGAATTGTATGTAATAAAAGCTAGATCAATATAATTTCTTTCAACGATTTTTCACTGTTTTATGTTGTGTTTTTTTGCTCTATTTGTTGTTGCTATTTTATTATTTGAGATTGTTTTTACATGGCATCAAAGCTAGAAATTTTCTAACAAGGCTAAGATATTGTTGGATTGATATTTGTTTAGTAATATAAGGTTTGAAATGGTTTAATCTATTTGTGTCAGAGCTGAGTTTTTGTAGCATGAGCTCTACAAATGAAAGTTTGCCAATATTTGATGGAAATGGTTTTGCAGATTGGAAGATTGCAATCACAAATCCTTTGAGAGAAAAGACTCTATGGAACATAGTGAATAAAGAAATTGGAGAACCTCAACAAAAGAAAGAAAAGGAGTTATGAAAATACAAGTTTGAGCAAGCTCGAGGAATTATTGGTAAAGCTTTGAGTCCCAATCTCAATAGAAGATTTGTTGATTCTGATAATCCAATAGAATTATGGGAAAATTTAGAAAAAGATTATAAACATATAAATATTGATATGTATTTAGTATAGAAGAAAAAATGGTGAACATAGACCTAACTAATTTTGGAAAAATGGTTGATTACTTTAATGGAGTTACATATTTAAATTCCCAACTAAAGAAAATAGATGTTGAATATGCAAAAAAAGAATTTCAGTTGATTGCAATGGTTAAAAGCAAGCTTCCCCACCTTTACAAGGTATTTTAAGAATCAAGGAAAAAGGTTATTCAATTAAATCCTAATACCTCCAACAAACTTTGATCAATTTTGTAAGACAATTTTAGATGAAGAGGTTCAACTTATTAAAAAATATTATAGTAAGAAGAATTATGCATATACAACTAAGGGTAAATGTTTTTCTAGATATATTGATGGAAAGAAGAATTGGAAAGGATATAATAAATTTCAAAATAATCATGGTTCTAACCACTTTCCTAGAAATGATGGTGTAGAAAAGAAGTTGGAAAGAAAACCTATTATTTGCAGGTATTGTGGAGGTAAAAATCAAATGAAAAAAAGTTGTTTAAAAAAGAGGAACAAAGAAAGACAACAATACAAGCCTAAGCAAGAAAGGTTCAATGAAAGATGGAAAAAAAAGTTTTGTAACCATCTTGAGGCAAGTAAAATCAAATAAGGATGTAACTTCTGAACCTGAACACAAATCTAGAGTAAATGGAGGGTACTTTGCTTTAGATTATAATAAAGAGTGGATTTTAGATTCAAGAACATATTTTCACATGACCAGGGATGGATATTTATTTATTGATTTTCAAGAAGGAAAGAATTCAATCAAGAAATTGTCATTAACAATAAAATGAAACTATCAATTCTAGGAACAGAGATTGTTAGTGTAACAAATGGAACTTTGAAAAATGTGTTATTGATTAAAGGATTGAGGTTGAATTTTATTTCAGTATATAGAATTTCTCAAGTTGGATATGAGTTTTTTGTTGTTGATCAATTTATTGTAAGAGATAGAAAAGGCCCCAAAAATGTTATTTCTATTGGTAGAATTGACTATAAAAAATACTCGTCTCTTTAAATTTGTTGGATTTGTTGGTGATGAATATAAACTCTCCCATGCTTTTATTGCTCAAATTAATTATATGTCAACATCATGGCACACTTGAATTGGACATACAAATTATTGAAAATTATAGGACATGGTTAGAATGAATATGGTTAGAGGATTAATGAAGATTTCAACATTTGAAGGCATATTTAGAGGATGCGTGTTAGGTAAACACCATCAAGATCCTTTTGATTCAGGTAAAGCATGGAGAGCAACCATACATTACAACTCATTCATAGTGATTATGTCAACCAGTATATCCTTCCATTTCAATGTTAGGTATCTTCTCACTTTTATTGGTGATTATAACTTAGGCAAGTATGGGTTTATTTTCTTGGAAGGAAAAGTGAAGTATTTGATGTATTTCAAAAGTTTAAGGCACTAGTTGAAAACCAAAGTCGAAAAAGAATTAAATGCTTAAGAACATATAATGGGGGTGAATATTACAATTATGGATTTGAATAATTTTGTGAAAAATATGGTATCAAGGTACAAAGAATAGTTCCATATATACCCCTCAATAAAATGGAGTAGTTAAATGAATGAATAGAGCTCTTTTAGAAATGTCTCATTGTATGTTGTATTTTAAAATTTTGATTAATACGTTTTGGGGCTTGGTTGTCTCTTGTGTTGCACATATTGTGAATAGAATCTCTACCAAATCCCTCATAAAATGTTACTCTTGAAGAAGCATGGAGTGGAAGAAAGCCTCACATTGGGTATTTTAAAATATTTGGGTGTATTACTTGGGCCCACATCATAAAAGAAAACAAGAAAAAATTAGAACCAAAAAGCCACAAGTGTTTGTTTATGGGCTATAGTGAAGAATCAAAGTCTTATATATTGTATGATTTGATTACAAAAAGAATCTTTATTAGTAGAGATGTAAAGTTTGATGAACATTCACAACTTATAGCTACAAATATTTTTCACATTTCAAATATTTTACAAAGAAATGGAAACTCTATTAACAAGGATGATAAGAGCACTACTACTAATGAATACAATATAACTAATGCTTGTGACCAACTATTTTTTGCAGGTAGTGACGATGAAGAAGAACTTTCAGCTATATAAAAAATAATGAGTATTGAAGAGGTATACAGACAAGGCTTGTAAAACCAAGGAAAGAATGATAGTGCTCTCATGTAAAAATTCTTACAAATAAATGACCCATTCTCATATGAGCAAGCTAGAGGGAAAAAAGAATGAGAGAAAGCCATGAAAGAAGAATTTGATGCATTACTTAACAATAAAACTTGGGAACTTTTGCCTCTCCCCAAAGGAAAGAATTTTATTGGTTGCAAATAGGTTTACAAAATAAAATCCAAATAAAATGGAGCTATAAAAAATAACAAAGATAGATTGGTTGCTAAGGGATTTAATCAAAAAGAAGGTATTGGTTATAAAGAAACATTTTCTCCTGTCATCAAAATGGATATAGTTAGAATTATTCTTTCTTTGGATGCTAGTCTTGGATGACATATTCATCAAATGGATGTTAAAAATGCTTTCTTAAATGGAGATTTAGTTGAAGAAATATACATGAATCAACCACTTGGTTCTGTAGATGAACAACATCCTCACCTTGTTTGCAGATTAAAGTGAAAAGGTAAAAAATAGGGGGGTTATCAAAATGGGATTTGATGGTTCTATTTCTCACCATTTTATTAGGAAATGAGATTCACACAACCCTTAGGTGAGTCAACTCAATGAGGGAATCTTTAGATTTACTTATGACTAAAGGATGGGGGTCAAGTTCATTAGGTTCCTTTGGGAGAAAGATTATAAATATCAAATCAACCCAATTATGCCAAATTCAACTTGAAACAGTAAAATTAAACTCAAAATAAGCAAAACCATAAATTAAATTGCAGATCTGAGAAGGGTAAAAATGTGCTTACCAGTCACCAAAAGTGATTTTTCAAAGGATGACTGGGACTCATTCACCCAGGGGAAAATGGGTCCACTGTTATGGTTTTTCTACAACTTTTGAGAGCCTCTGACACAGATTTGTAGCTTTCAATTTGTCCAAATGGCAGTGTCGAAATATCGAAAAATAACTTTTGTAGGTGAGTTTTTGTGAGATGACAACAATTATGACAACTTTTTCAACTTCTTCAAATTTTATCTTCAAGAGGTCTTCAAGCCTTCTTCCACCTAGATTTGCAAACACAATATAAGAGTGAAAATTTGTGTTTGTTTTGGTGAATGGGGGCTTGCCTTAGTCAATCCCCGTTTTGGTAATCAAACCTTGAAATGAATAAAATCACAAAAGAGGGAATGGAGAATGAACAATGCTATGTTACCACTCAACAAACCCGTGGATAAGTCCTTGAATGAAAGTATTCAACTTGCATGAAATGGCTTCAATGGATGTGGATCTTGAACTTTGAATCTTACTTGAGATAGTGCTTTGAATGCTTGATTTTATCATGAAACCTACATTGCAATGTTAGCTCCAAAAAACATGCATGATGCAAGAAGACTTTGACATGACAATTGGTTCTTGATTGCTACAATAAAACTTTGATAAATCTACCCTTGACTGCCTTTGATCACAACTTTATCTCTTGTAATTGAACACTTGAAAATATGAAACTTAGTGAAATAACCTTGTATTTATAGATATGTATCCTTAATTTACCAAAATTCAAATATCACAAGTTGACATTGAATTATAGATTTGATTATGTTAAAATACCACCAAAAACATAATTTAAATTTAGGTCCTAAGGTCTAGGGAGGACCCATTCACCCATGGGCGAATGGGTCTCAGGTCCATAAACCTAGGACACACATTGCTCAATGTGAAGTGTTATGTTTAGGCATTAATAAATGCTAGGTTTCCCATTCAGAAAATGTAATTAAATAGGCTTGGAAAATGATTTAAAGGGCCAATTAAGGCATAATTAAGCTCAATCAATTGAGGGAGCCCTAAATAAGTGTGAAAGTATAAATGGATACACCTTACAACACTAAATTAAGGCACAATTTTAAGTCCAATTCAACTAGGAGGTCCCAAACAAGTGAGAAAATGTAAAGGGGTAAATTTAACGTCACTACATAAAGAAATCACTTTACGGTCTAAACCAAGCACCAAGAGCATGGAATGAAAAAATTGGCATTTGCTTTCAACTTCATGGGCTTAAAAGGTGTAGATCTTATCCAAATCTTTATGTAAATAAATTCAAAGATAAGATTAGTATTGTTGTAGTTTATGTAGATGATTTACTCATTATTGAACCAAATATTCAATGATTTAAAATCAGACCTTAAAAGGGAATTTCATATGAGTGATTTGGTAGAATTAAACTATTTTCTTGGTAACTTACAAGTTTGTAACTAGATGATGGATTGTTCACCCACCAATCAAAATATGCTTTGGATATTTTAGAAAAGTTTAACATGCTAGAATGCAAGCCAACTTCTACTCTCTTTCAGTCTACAATCAAGCTTACTAAAGAATGTACTTCCAAGAAGGTAGATGTTACTTTATACAAACAAATTGTAGGTAGTTTGGTGTATTTAACTCATTCTAGACCAAACATTTTTTTTTGTAGTTAATCAAGTATCTAGATTTATGCATGAACCTAAAGAAAGTTATTGGCTAGCTGCAAAAAGGATAGTACAATATGTTCATGGAACAATACACTATGAAATCCACAATGGCTATAAGTCCTTGATTTCTTTGGTTGGATTTATTAATTTAGATTGAGGAGGTGATATAGATGATAGAAAATATACTGGTGATTATGTTTTTCAACTTAGATCAAGCCCTATTATATGAAGTAGCAAAAAAAAACTCTTTGTCTTCATGTGAAACAAAATATGGAGCAGAAAAAGAAGTAGGAAAGAAAGTAGTTTGGATTCAAAATATTATATTTGAGCTTGGTTTTCCCAAATGTTCTACTACTACTTTGTATTGTGACAATCAAAGTACCATAAAGGTTTCCAATAATCCATTTTTTCATGTTAAAAACAAAACATATTGAGCTTGATGTTCACTACATAGGAGATTTTATTCAAACAATTATTTTCAATCTACAATATTGTCCAAGTGAAGAACAAACAATTGATGTACTTACTAAGAGCATGATTGAAGCCAAATTTTTGAAATTGTGAAAAGTGTTTGGTATATATTAGAGGTGAACATTAAGGGGGAATAATAGTATAATGTTTCCCTCTCCTTTGTATCTTCCCCTCTTATTTGTACCTTCTTTGTAATAGTCTATCCAATCTTAAGGGGGATGTTAAGGAATAAGATTGTCTGGAAAGTGACAATATGTTTCTAGAAGAGTTAGAATATTTGAGAAGAGCTAGAATCTTCTAGAAACTAGAAGTAGCTAGAAGTTATTCAAGGAAAACAATATTTCAATTTTAGAATTCTCTAGAATATTAGAAGTTTCTAGATATTAAAGGCTCCAAGTATAAACATGAGACTGTCCATTGTGAACAACACTACTGTTGTTATAAGTTGTTGAATTTTATGTAATAAAAGCTAGATCAATATATTTTCTTTCAGCCATTTCTCAATATTTTAAATGCTTTAGTTTTGCCTTATTTGTTGTTGTTATTTTATTATTTGGGCATGTTTTTATAAATTCATGGCATATATTTATTTATATCATAGTAGCATGGTGGGAAGGCCTGGTATATATCTTGCTCACTGAGTGCCTAAATTTTATGGCCAATGCTTATCAATTTTTATAGTTATTTATTCAAAATTATCTATCAAATATTTAAATATAGATATATATATTTAATTATAATTGTATTTTTGAAAAAAATGTACAATTGTTTTTTAATGTACTAATTTTTTCTTAAAATTTTAATTATATTTTATGATAATTTTAAAATATATAATTATACAACCATTAAATTTAGAAAGTCACCGTAAACATTTTACAATAAATTTAATTATCTCTATTGTAGTGGTATAATACTAAAAATTGCACTTTTAAAAGGTGTTATGGATGAACCCATAATATATGATTCATATTTCTTTAAGTTATCAAATCCATCATAAGAACATTATCTAACTAGAATATATCAACATTCATATAGAATAATAGTTATGAACAATAAAGTCGAATGATGATTGAGAGGTAGACCAAGTTGCTTTTGAAGTTCAAGAAAAACTAGTAATCAACTTAAAACTATCATCACAAGGAACAATAGTTAAAAATATTAATTTAGAATTATACAATCTTCGATTGTTTATGTTCAACCTCTAAAAAACAATAAGAACCACAAAATGATAACATAAATCCACATAAAAAAATCCAAAACCAAAAAAAAACCAATCTAAAGAGTCCAACAACATCCTAAAAATAGACATGGTTCTACATTATTTACTAGAAGTAGGAGGCAAATTACCACAACCTCAAACTCAACTACAATTTATGAATATCTTTAAACATTTTTTAGTAGAGCACTAGGGGTGGTGAGTCAAATTAAATTGGCCTCGTCAAACCCTCACAAAATTAAATTGGCCTCGTCAAACCCTCACAATCATCCAAACACTTAATACATTTACCCAAATTAGGAGGTGAATGAACCTTGATTAAGTTATCTTGGTCTTTATCATCACAAAATTAGAGAAAATAGGAATATAAATAATAGGTATGAACACCTTAGTACTCTTG
>VDFB02324060.1:0-28530 GCA_007258455.2 Sequoia sempervirens | reverse complement strand
ATTCATAAGTTGTATCTAGGTGATGTGTTTCATGCATCAATAAAGAAAGAAATTACTGAAACACACCAAAGGAGTGGTGAGTTGATGGATGAATCCACAAAGGCCTTGCAGGAGGTAACACCCAAAACAAATATTGATACATCCTTGTCTGCAATGGAAAACTTCAAACTATTGATTGAATCCTTCAAGGAATATGCCTCTGGCTTAAAAGGACAATTTGAAATAGAGGTTGTGATGAGGCTTACAAAAAATAAGTTTTCAAAGATTACAGATAAGTGTGCATTTGCACATAATAGAGTTGAAGAGTGCTTGAAGGAAATACAAGCATGTGAAGAAGAGGAAAAGAGTTTGTTTTTGTATTGCATGAAGTGGTTGCATGCCACACAAAGCATAAAGGATGAAATGGACTCAATTGAGTCATAGAAAACCAATGCATCAAGTGCCTATGATCTGACACAGGATGGAAATGATCAGACATGGTCTGCCATAGTAGATTTGCATGATAGATTCTTCACCCTATAGAGCCAAAAGGAAGATATAATCAAGTAGCTTGGGAAGTTAAGGGACTTGGTGAAAACAAAGCATATACCTATCTCAAGTGCCCTTGCCAGTACTAATAAAATTTCAAAGTTAAATCTTACTCCCAGTATTCTAGAAGAAAGAGAGGAAACATTGATGGAGCTTGATTCTTAGTATAGAATGCTTGCAACAATGAAGAAAAGTTGGGAAGAAGGTGAATCTGCTTGGAAAGCCATCCTACAGAAGCTTCAAGGGTCAACATCTTCAAGTCGACCTTTTGGAATTTTTGGTTAACTTCCTAAAGGGGAGTTAGTACATTCACTCAATTATTTTAGTTTGTATATATGTGAAACATGTAAAATAGGTTGGTATATGATGGGGTGAGCAAAATATGATAATAGATATACCTATTTTCCTTTATTTCATTAGGAAATGAGATCCCCACAAAGAATTGACTAACAAGCCTTAGGCGAATCAAGTCAATGTGAGAATCTTTTGATTTCCTTATGACTGAAGGACGAGGGTCAAGATCAAACAACACTTTGGGGAGAAAAATAAAAAAATAGCAAATCAACTCCAAAATGCAATCTAACACTTGAAACAATAAGATTAAACTCAATATTAGTAGAACTAGAAAACCAAATGCAGATCTAAGAAGGGAAAAAACATGTGTACTAGTCACGAAAAGTTCTTTCTGGAAGTTGATCTGAGACTCATTCACCCATGGGTGAATGGGTCCAAGTATAGGGGTTTCAACAATCTTTCAGGAGCCTCTGGTATAGATTTGTAGCTTCTAATTTGTCTAGGTTTCAGTGTCGAAAAGTCAAAAATTAGATATGTAGGTTAGATTTTGTGATTTGATGACAACTTTGACAACCTTGACAACTTTTTAAATCTTGCAATTCAAAGGGTCTTCAAGTATTCTTCAACCTAAATCTGCAATCATACACACAAGAGAGAAAAATGTTTGTTTGTAGGTGAATAGGGGTTTGCCTTGGTCAAACCCCATTTTGGTAATCAAACCTTGAATTGAAATGAAACATGAAGCAGGGAATGAAGAACGAACAAAGTTATGTTACCACTCAACAAACCCTTGAATGAAACCTTGATAATGGAGATCTTAGGAGACTTGCAACTTGCATGAAATGGGTGAATTGAATGTGAATCTTGACACTTGAATAATGATTTGAATGCTTGAACTTGATCTTGAAATCTACACCATAATGTTAGCTCCAAAAACATGCATGATGCAAGAAGACTTTGACATGATGAATTGATCTTGATTGCTGCAATAAATCTTTGTTATATTTGCTCTTGAATGCTCTTGATCATCAACTTTACTCTTGTGAAATTGCTCTTGAAAATGCTCTTGAAGTATATTGAAAATCTACATGAAACTTAGTGAAATAACCTTATATTTCACTAGTAGAATTTGGCAAATAAATGACTACATGACTAAAACTTTTGGTCACAACAACTAAAAATGACTAAATTCTACTCATTGTTTATAACACAACTATAAATGACTAAATAAATGACTAATTTGATCATCATAAGTGACTAATTTGATCGTGGAGTAAAAAAACACAACTAAATAATTAGTCACACAAATAAAAATTAGACAATATAATATTAAAGTGGATAATTAAAAAAATCTTTTGAATTGAGGGAGTGGGTTGTATTATAATATAATATAATAATAATATATTATATTACAATACAATATAATATAATATGTTTACACACAATATAATATATTATATTACAATTAATATAATATAATATATTATAATATAATATAGTATACTATAAATATAACATGATATAATATAATATAATATATACTTGATATGATATATAATATATATACATTAATATAAATATATAATATAATACATATTAATATATATTTATAATATATATTATATAATATTATATTATTATATATATTATATGATATTATATAATATTATATTTATATTATAAATGCATTTAATATTATAATATATTTAATATTATAATACAGGCCTATATTGTATTAATATGTATTATATAATATTATATAATAATATAATATAATATTTTACATAATATTGATATAAAAATATAATATATTTATATTATAGCCATTATATTTATATTATAATATTATATTTATATTATAATGTATTTACATATATAATAATATAATAATATGATATATTTAATATTATAATATTATATAATATATAATAATATGATATATTTAATATTATAATATTATATAATATATTATAAATATAATATACATTATATTTATATTATATTATAATATATGCAAAATTATATTTATATTATATTATTAATATTATATTTATATTATACTGTATTTAATAATATTTATTGTGCAAAAGCGAGAGATTTATGTATTGTAGTTTATTTATTTTGGATTCCATTTTGAAAAAAAATTTAGCGGGAAAATCTTGGCCATAATTTTCATTTTAATAAACATACTCTAAAACCCTAACTGAAACCTTATTTTCAGGTTGCAGCTCGCTAAATTGGAGAAGTGAAAGGTCAATACCAGCGAGGAAGAGTTTGGAGGAGCTTAAACCAATAGCAGCGGGGGATCTTTCTCGCCTTCTCCAAACGGTCTCAATATTATATGCAACTTGAAAATAGGGATTGCCACTAGTAGCCACTCCCAAACTCTGTTGGGACCTAGTAAGGGATGACTTGTGAGCCTTTCCTCATCTAGAGGTTGGGTGGCTTGGATGGGACCAAATTTCGAATGCCCATGGCTTGGATGAAAATTCAAAAATCGGGGGGCTTGGTCTACATTGGTAATTTAATTTTAATAAACATACTCTAAAACCCTCATCAAAACCTTATTTTTAGGCTACAACTTGCCAAATTGGAGAAGTGAAAGGTGTGTTATGAAAAATACTTGATTTTATTCATTCATTCCATCACATTGATATTACATATGATATGCATTTAAAGAGGTTATTACATGTAGGATCAAGAATTTGTGGCATACTTTTGCATGAGGTAGAGTCTGACCATGTGGTGAAAGTTAAGAAAGGAGATGCACTTGCAGTACCCATGGGAGTAGTGAGTTGGTGGTTTAATGACAACCCCTTAGAACAATTGGAGATCCTCTTCCTTGGTGTTTAGTTTCATCTTTTTTGTAGATCTATTTTTATTTATTTGAAGTGCAATTGTGGAGAACTTTTTTAGATTACCCACTTTTGTGTTTCTCAGGTTTTCTCAAAAAACTTGTTGTTTAGAAACATTGACTTTTCTTTTAGCATATTGTTAGCTGCAAGCTGTGATTAGATGGTAGAGATCCTTGAATCATATTAACTTGAATATTTTGGTTTGTTGGGTCAAAATTTCCATATTAAGATCACACCATCCCACACATGAACTTCTTATATATGGGATGTCAGACTGCTAACGTACAATGGTAACAAGAAAGGGCAATCTATTACAAATTCACTATTTAAGTGTGCATGAGATGAGATGGATTTTTTTTGAATAAGGAGAAACACATTTCATAGTATTCATTATGTTACAGGTGCAAAAGTAAAGGTTCTTGAGTTTCAAATCCAAATGAAACTTTCAAGAAAATAAATTCATTGATACAGAGTGTTCTATGTTTTTATGCCTTTTTGAATTCTTAAATTCTTCAATAAATGATGTAAAATAGTTAGTGAGACAAGTTGCCAGTGAGGCACATCGTTTATATGTTTTGACTTGCCAGTGAGACTGTAACTAGTGAGGTCTTTCTTTGCCAAAGAGGCAGTTGTCAGTGAGACATTGAATGTAACCAGTGAGGTTTTGATTTGCTAGTGAGGCTTAATGAAGTAAATTTTCAGAGTGGTTTTTTCTCCTTGTACAGGGTTTTCCACTCATAAATATTGTGTCGTGGCTCCTCTTGATTTGTGATATGTTTGTGTCTAACCAATCATATTTGTTCAATCATTTTAGTCTTCATTTCATGGTGCTTCTTTCAACATTTGAATATCTATGATACTTGAAGTTTATATACATAAGTTTGTGAGGATTAATTAAGTTAGATTTTATTTGTAACTTGAATCATTGATTCACTCAAATAAATGACTGAACCATGACTAAATAAATGACTACCATGACTAAAATAAATGACTACCATGACTAAATAAATGACTACCATCAATAAATAAACAACTATCATGAGTAAATAAATGACTACCACGACTAAATAAATGACCAGTTAACAACAATCAAAAACTAAATTAACAACTAAATATACTACTAAATTGATCAATCAAAATGACCAATAAATGACTAAAAATGGTTTAGTCTTGAATTTGGTCGTGTTATAAATGACTGTCAATAAACTACTAATGGTCACATGACCAAGCTAATGGTCACGTGACCAATTTTTAGTAGTTTTTTTAGTCATTTATTGTTGTTTTTCTACTAGTGTTTATAGGTATGTGTCCTTAATTTCCCAAAATTCAAATATCACAAGCCAACATTGAATTATGGATTTGAAAATATTAAAATACCACCAAAGACATAACTTAAATTTAGGTCCAAAGGTCTAGGGAGGACCCATTCACCCATGGGGAATGGGTCTCTGGTCCCTATTCCTAGAACACACATTGCTCAAGGTAAAGTGCTATGTTTAGGCATTAATTATTGTTGGGTCTCCTCTTCGGAAAATGTAATTTATTAGGCTTGTAAATGAATAAAAGGCATAATTAAGGCCTAATTAAGCTCAATTAATTAAGAAGGCCCAAATAAGTGTGAAAATGTAAAGGGGTACATTTAAGAACACTAAACTAAGGTATTTTAAAATCCATTTTAATTAGGAGAGCCCAAACAAGAGAAAATGTAAAGGGTTACATTTTCCTACATTGCATTTAGCCCCCACTTTAGTGAGAGGATGACCTTGTGTCAAACTCACACTAAAGTAGACAATCAAGAGAGGTCTAACCGTACAATTGTTGGAAAGATGGGATGACGAAGGTCAAGGAGGATGATCAAGCCCCCAAGATCTAAGATCTCATGGAAAAACCAACAAAGGCACAAAGAGACACATGCCTATTTTTAAACATATGTATGCAATAATGACATGATACTCAATCATACAATGCCAAAGACTCAAAGAATGAAAGAAAATAAAAAAATAAAATGGGGTGGATCAAGCCTCAACTATCCAACTCAATGTGGATCATGCCTCAGATGTTTGTCCAAAAAGGTTTACAAGTGGAGCTCGATGTCTACTATGCAAACAACAATGCATGCTCACATGGGCTAGTGAAATCCGTTGTCCACTAGGTGAGCTCCCAAGGGTGGAAAATGAGAATCTTATTAGGCTCACATACCATACCAAAGTTATACCTTTGATAAATTTAATAAGGCACCACACAATACGAACTTTGAGTTTCATAAGGCTTCACAAGCTGCATTATGCTAAACACTTATGTACAAACAAGGCACCATAGGTAAGCAAAGTGCATTATGCTTGGTGGCCATGAAAAATGGTTGTAACTTCAAGCTTCACAAGGTTAACAAGCTACATTATGCTAAACACTTATGAAAAAAATATAAATAGGATAAGACATGTTCAAAGGGGTTTTTCTTAGTTTATGTAGGGTCTCGTCTTAGGGAACATCATGCCTAATGTCTCCAAGAGAGGACAAGTTTAGGATAAAAGATTCACAACTTAGGGAATGCAATGTGTAGCATCACCACTAAGAGGAAATTCATATGAAAAGAAAAGTCACACTCTTGGAGGACATCAAACCCAATGACACCACCAAGAAGAGCACACATCACAAGAAGTAAGAAGACCGTGCAATGAAACATAAGAATATAGACCAAGATCTCCAAAAATGATAATGCCAATGTATGCCCCCACTTTAAAGAAATTTCTAAACACCATGTTGTGAGCAATTACTTTAAAGTAGCAAATGATTAATGCTAACAATAAAGAAGACATGAGAGCTTATTTGGAAATCCCTATGCCAAGTCATATGTTTCCAAATGAAGTTGTGTCATAAAGAGTGGTTGCCCCCAAAATTAAATCCCAAAATCACACATAAGGGATCCATGGACTTGGGATAAGTGTATGTCTTTGCTACAATGATATTATAGAGCTCAAAAATGTCATCATTCCCCAAATAACTCATGGAACAGGAAGAATGACACATAGAGAGTGAAAACAAAAGAAATATTTTGGTTCAACATGGAAGAGACCTAAATGTCTTGATGCCTTGTGTCATCCCCAAAAGGAAAACACAAGCCACAAGAAAAGATAAAGGTTTATGATAAATAGAAGAATGAAGGTACAAATAGAGGGATGAATATGAGGACACATCAAATAGAACAATTTGAGGAATCACATTATGCACATGCAATCACACAAAGAACATGAAAAGGAGAACAAAGACAAGACTAGTAAGACACATGCAAGTCAACCTATAGCAGGTCATCCTGATTCTTGATAAGAAGAAAAAGAATAAAAATACAAATACAAAAAGAATCAAGGAATCTTGATAAGAAGAAAAAGAATAAAAATAACAAGCCACATAAAAATATATGAATCCTCTCGTTCTAAAGGGGAATCATCTAATAAGGAGAAGCCTACATGTGCACATTGCAAGAAAACAGGGCATGATGAACATCAATGTTATTAAAAAAAAATGATGAATTGAAGCATCTTCTTAAGACACATCAAATTGATTTTCCTTCAAAATCAAAAGGTTCTTCTTCTTCTTCTTCATCAAAGTCCTATAGACATAAAGGGAAAGCACTTGTTGCAATTGCAAATTTTGAGTCAAAGAGGTGGATACATGATGCAGGAGCCTCACATCACATGGATTTATCCAAGAGTATGTTCTCTTCATTTGAGACTTATTCATCACCACACATCCTAATGGATAGCAACACATACATGTGTGTTTGTGGGAAGGGATCCATTGACATGGATGGTAGAGCATTCAATTATGTTCTTTGTGTGCCTTCATTTTCAACCAATATCCTTTCTATCTATTAGATCACACATGGTGGAGCAGGAAAGAGTGTTGAGTTCACACTAGATTATGTCATAATCTAGGTTTTGCATAACAGAGATATAGTTGCAGTTGGGGAGGTTGATCACCAATCTCATGTCTACACCTTCTCACATTTTTCTCCCACTCTTGATTCAATATATGTTCACATTGAGGCATCTAGTGTGGACACCTTTGAGGAGATTCAATATGGTCATTTGAATCTTGGTATTATTTCATCTACTGAGGATCTAGTGACATGTGTTGATATTACATTTTCTTCATCTAGTATTGTACTTGAGGATGCTTGTGATTCTATAATTTTGGATCCTTGTGATTTAGTGTAGTAGGACATTTATTGTCTTCTAGAGATGGCTACTTGGGATGAGTACTCGATATACATTGTTGGTTTGTTTGTGAGTCCAACATTTCAAATTTGGGAGACATCATTGATAACATACATCTTCTCTTTTATGGAGATGATCCTTCTTTAGTTGTTCTGAGGGAACAATTTGACCCTCTTTTTCATTCTCTACATAATCATTCTTTGCAGTTTGACATGAGTGTGAATTCTTTTGGACAATAGTTGGAGGAGGATTCTTTTTCCTCAAAGGAGGTATCTTTATCTTTGGATTATTTTCTACAATCTTTTCTAGGAGATGTTGGATTGTCTTCTTTTGTAATGTAGCCTATAATTCCTATTTGGAGTGTGACATTTTTGGGCATCAACATGGAGACACTTGAGCATTCTTTAGAGACATCATCCATCATAATTCTTCCCACATCTTCCTTTCAGGAATGGGAAGACATCTTGCATACCATCTTGGTTTTGTTTCTTCCTAAAGGGAGGAGTATTGTTTGACATTAATGGATCATATTTAGCATTTAATAGCATCTACAGTAATTGTAGGAGACTCAAAATTGAGGGGGGAATCAACAATATTTCTTCTTCTTCTCTCTTATAGGGAGGTATTTTCCTTGCATGGGGTTTGGTACTTCTCATTCTTCATTGAGAGGATTTCATATTTTATCTCTCTTTTGGGGAGGATTTTTGTCCCACCGGTTTTTTGCTTTTCTTTGTTTGTGAGAGATTGCATTTACATTTGTACATGGGTACCTAAAATGGCCACGTAATTGAGACCCATCTTTGTGTCATTTACATAATAGCTACTCCCTAAGTTGAAATTAAGGGGGGTTTCGGTTTAAATAGGTGTTTTACCTATCTAGTCATTAGCAGGTCCTATTTAAATGCTAATTTTACTTAGGTCCTAGGAGGGAATCTTTATACAAGGTGTTAGTTGTCATTAGATCTTATCTTATCTTTTGAATTTTAATACTTGATTCCTAGGTAGTTATGATAAGTTGTCTCATATAATAGGATTAAGACACTTATCATAATCCTCTTTAATCCTATTTCTCACCTTGGCTATATAACTAGGTGGTCTCATAGGTAAATCATTTCTTTGATTGACATAATTGATGGAACAATTGCTATCATTTGTATCCTTTGATATAATAACATTATTATTTCACAGATGATCTCTCTCATGCTTTCATTAAGTTAATATATCTTGGGTGGCTATAATCTTCAGCCAAATATTTCTTGGTGTAGAGTATTCTATACCAACTCTTACATGGAGCACTCTTTGTTTCTTTGATTGAGTTGTAATTTATGATTTTTTGATTTAGAAAAATGATCATTTATTTAGAAGATGAATGTTATTGTGCCATGTTGGACACTTGATTATCAATTATAGTTTTGACATTATATAGTTCTCTTAGGAGAAAACATTTTTATTAGACATATGATCTTTTTGAGGATATGTAGTTCATGTCATCATGTAGTGTTAGGTTTGACAATGGTTTGTGGTAATCTTCTTGATGAATGTTGTGATGATTTTCCTTGTGATATTTTGGTTATTAAAAATTTGTAGTTAGAGTTCAATTATAGCATGATATGATTAGTTAAACACCTATATCAAAATTGGATTAGGTTAGATATCTCAATTTTGGAGATCATGTGTTGCAATAGTGACTCACTAGATGATGTTTTAGTAGAAAGATAGAGGAGCCTACACCTAGAATTGGATGTGAGTTTAACCTAAATATAATGAGGATATTTTTCTTCAAAGGTGGAATAATCTCATATTTCACTCTCATCCCACTTGGTGTTGATTGATCTATTAGGTATTTCTTAGTTTTTAGATCTACATTCTTTCTTTGTGTCTTATCTTCTTATGTATTTTAAGTTTTTGGATATGGATGTTAGTAACAAGGACTTTTTTGAGTAGTAGATACATAATTATTGTTTCTATTATCTTATTATGTTTGGTTCTTGATCTATAGTGTTACTTTTGAGGATAATGTGTTTTAAATAGTATGGGACATCATTAGTAGCTTTGGGAATATTCTCTTGTTGAAGGACTGGTAGTTCTTGGTTTGATATTCTTTTATTTTGAGATGATTGCATCTATATCTACTATGTTTGACATTGGATTGAATGGTTAGATGTTTGTAGCCTTTTTTTTGGGTTTTGGAGGATATGTTACTTTTCATAGCATTTAGCGCATGTTCATGTTGTGGTGTAGGAGCACCTAGTTGGTTTCATGCCTCCATGAGGAAATTTTTTTAGTTTTGGTTTTGGTTTGTGTTTTCCTTTGTAATAAGGTCATTTTGACCATTTAATATGTGTATTGGGTCCTTGTTAGGTTTCTAGGTGGTTTGTGGGGTCAAGTTGTTACATTTTGCATATGTTGTCAAATCTTGCAAATGTTGTCATATTGCAAAAATGCAAAATGGAATATGAAGGGTCAAAAGGTGAAAAGAATGTAAGAAGTCAGTTGTTTTCAGTTGGGGAGGCTTGGGTGTGTTTAAAAGGAATTTGTGTACACTGGGATGGAGGTTGGATTTTGTAATTTTGAATTTGAATATCAAAAACTATACTTTTCCTGTGTATTTTCATTGTATCTTGCTGCTACAGAGGTCTGTACGACCCTGTATAGGTTGCTAATGATCTAAGTTGAATTGGAATCAATGTTGGGGTGAATCTTCTTTCATTTCCAATTGATTTTGTCTAATTTCATTGAGTTTGGAGGGTTTTAGAACCAAATTACAAAAAAATGCCTATAAACCTTGAATTTGAGGGTTTGATTAAATAAAATGGATTTGTAAGCCATTCCACCCAGTAGAAAATACTCTAACTTGGTGGAATGGAAGATTTAGGTGTAGGTTTTTCTTTCATGTGGTTTGCAAGAGTAGGGGAGGCAGATTGATAAAGAATTAGTGATGCCCTAGTTGATTTTCTTCATGCTTTAAGCAAAGAATGATGCATAGATGGTAGAGTTTCATAAAGAAGCATTGGGAAAGTGTGGAAATCAGTTTGATGAGCATAGGCAGACCCTATAAGGTGTGTCTATATTGTTGGTGAAGATAATTGAGGCCTGGAGTATATAGAAGAAATAAACCCCTATGTGAACAAGCCTAATTAGGCCTAAAGAGCAGCGTAGCAGTTCAATTTTGAGGATGATGTTTCAAAACAACTCTAACTAAATTTTTGATATGTTTCCAAAGGGAAAAAGAGGGTATCTGAAATCATGTTTGGTTTCTGGGTTTGAGGCCTCCTCTAAAAGATATGTTCAATTTTCACTGTTTGATGTGCTACAAGCAAGATTGAAGGAATTCAGAATAAGACACCAAGTTAGGGTTCCAAAATTGAAAAGTTGGTTGAATTGTGAGTGGTTTGAAAACCTCCACCCTGCATGTTGGTAAAAGGATATGGTTTGATTGTAGTTTTCTCTCTATGTTATGTCATACATCCTAGAGGTTTGGTTCATGTCATGTAGTTAAGATTAGTGTAAAGTTCACCATTTATTGCTTAAATTATATTTTTTAGTTATAATAAGGGTTACTAAGGCCATTTAAAAGCTATTTTTTATATGGTGTGAAGAAATTGGGATAGTTATGGTGAAATTAGGAAATATAATATTATTGCATTTGCATTTGCAAGCTTTTCAATTAGTGTGTTTCTTATTTGAAAATATGTTTACAAGATCTTGTGATTGTATATATAAATATATATATATATATATATATATATATATATATATATATATATATTATGATAGTATAAGGCCTACCTATGATGTGCATACCTATTTTTTGAGGTATTACTATTTGGATGTGTTAGAAATGTACTATGATTGCTATTTAAGTCGTTGTTGAGTATATGATAAATACTTGAGTCTTAATTTGGAGGAGATAAACTTTGGTGTACATGTTTAGGTTGAAGAATGACATTCAAAGTGTGGTCTTAGCTTTTTTTCGTTAGATTTCATGCTAGGCCATGATGTAGGATGAGAGTGTTATAGTTGATATGGTTTTCACTTGATGGATCTTGTAGATACTTGGTTAAGCCCACAAACACAATGGAGTTAGCTAGTGCAACATGGTTATACCCTCAATGATTGGTTCACTATTAGTTTGTGTTCCATTTTACACTTGGGAGGTATATAACAAGTGGGGGAATGTTGGGATTGGGTGTGTCATACACCTTGAAAGATCTAATGTTTAAATTATTTAATTATTTTTTATTTCATGTGTTCTCATTCAAGAGGACTTCCACTTTATGCCTCAACCAATATGCCATGTGCAATTTTTATTTTTATTTTTACTTTGGCATTTACATGTGAAAGTTTTTTATAAAAGAATATATTGTCATGAATGACGTGTAAGAACATCTATGACAAAAATATTGGTGTATGATATATCTTGACATGAAATAACATGATTAAGAGGGAGGTTACAAAGTGGAATAAGAATCTTGACTCATTTATGATGCAAGTTATGACACATCATAAAGTATTTTTTAAAGATGGTAAATGACAAATAATGGAGTGTGGGTTGTATGAATTTTCACCATAGAATTTTCAGACCTTGTTTGGGCCCACAGTAATTCCTTATGGTGGCTTAATGGGCCTCCATGAGTCTATATGTTAAAGCCTTGAAATTGAGATATTAAAGAGGAGAATTTTGTAGACTTATGCTACTATATTTTAGATACTAGAGGAAGAGGATATTGACATCCATGGAGGCAAGAGCCTAATACTATATTGTCATAAGTTTATTGTTGGTGAATAATATGTTGTTTTAGTGCTTTGGAGGTTGGTTTTTCTCAAAAATAAATTCCTAAGGCATATTTGTGTCATTCTCTTTCTTGTGGTTGATTTCTCTTCTACCTCTCCCATTCTTTCTTTTTTGTGTTGTTTACATACTAGAACACTACTAATTTTTTTCTAATTAATGCATTAATATCCTCAAAGGATTAATGTGAAAATGCATTCAATTCTTACTAATTATTTAAATTAATCTAATTTAATTACTAAGAGATTGTAATTCACTTTGAAAAATAGGTTTTACATTGTAATATCATTAGAGTGATAGTGCATTTTCCTACCCTCTCTTCAATGGTTTGGAAAAATATTTGCACCTTGATAGAGATGATAAAAACATTTGGCAGTTGGGTTTGACTGATTGTTTGAGCATTGTTATTGATGCAACCTATGACAGAATATTTACATCATGATTATCCTTTATAACTTGTGCACTATAATTTAAAATCTATAAATGTGCTCTTAAATTCCAACAAAATAACTCTTGAGATTGATTCTGGTACATATCCTTTAATTACCACAAACTCCTTAGATTAATTGAATATAAAAATTTTACTCAAAGGATCTATTAGCTATATTAGTCTAAGTAATTTTTTTATTTCTCTTTTTATTACTATTATCATTTCCTTCATTAGCGTTTCAATAATTTCATAAAAAAAATCGATTCCAAAGTATGGATTGGGCAAGAGTAGCATTTTAATAATTTCATGAATAAAATTGATTGCAAAGCATGAATTGGGTGGGAGTGTTTCTATTAAGGGAGATACTTATAGTTATGGAGTTCTACTATGAGATATGGTTACAAGAAAGATGTTAAGTGATGAATTTTTTGTGGGAGACATGAGCTTGCAAAAGTGGATAATTTTAGATTCTAAATGGTTACTTGGATATTGAGATATGTGAATGAAAATATGGAAGACAATAGATTTCTTATTTCTTTTATTCATGTTGATTTTCTTTGTTATAGTGAATCACCAAGAGAGTGGCCTTTCATGAGGCATGTGGACAATGTATTTTAGATCCTTAAGACATCTTTGATTGGAGGTGTAACTACTTCTAATTTCACATCTACCATATCCAACCTCCTATAATATAACAATCATTTAAAAGAATTAGCATCTAACAATCAAAGTTCTACATTTTAAATGTTTATAATTTCCATTGATAATTTTTAGTCATTTATGTTTTCTAGTTTCAAGTTTATCTTTCATCACATCCTAGTCTTCTTTCATGTAAAATCTTCCTTAGGTTAAATTATATTTCTTTGATCTTATAAGCTATTCCATTTTATGTGTTCATTATACTAGTTTGAGAAAGTATAATGTTTTTGATTAAGATAAATTAGGAAACGGTCTCAGACCCTTGAATAAATTATAGTTCAATAGAAATGTCAACATAGAAATAAAAAATCAATTACATAAACCACTAGCTGGCTATTAGACTAGACTAGGAAACAAGTTCCAACATAGACAAAGAATAGTAGAAACACAACAAAAAAGAGAACATCAAAACCAAAACCAAGAACTAAAGAAATAAATCTCAATCCTTAGTCATATCTTCGAGGGTATCATTCTAGTGATCCACTCCAATGACCAACTAATCATCATGATTCTCCATCTTCTTATTGGACACCTACACATCCTCATCCTATTATTTTTTTGTGTTTGTTCAACTCAAAATGAAAAGTAAGGACCCCATTCATAACTCTTCTCATTACCCCATCAATGATCTTTACAATCTCATTCATGGATTTTTCCACTTTCACAAGTCTATTTGGTAAATTTCCATAATATCATACATATTGATCTAATTATCTTTGGAGATGTTACAACCCATTACCCTATCTTGAAATTCTTCTAGATTATCAACTTGGGCTTGTAGATCAAAAATTTTTAGCATGATAAGTTCCTAAAGGGTCCCCTATAGTGTCTTCTTTCTTTTCTTCGCCAATATTTTCTATCTCCTCATGGTCCTCTTCTAGAAAATCCACATTAACAGGATTATGGGACAAAGAGCCATCAATGTCCTTGAGAGGAAATTGAAACCCACCTCCTCAACCTGCATATCCTCCTCAAAGTCAAAAACAGATTGAATTTCCTTCTCAACTCCCTCGTCAACCACAAAGCCTTCATTTTTCTTAGGATCAATCACCTTACCACTACCAATAGAGACTTTTTCTAATTGAGTAGACCTTCTTCCACTAGAGTGATTGCCAACATTCTCCTCCCAAGCATTGTCTTCCTTATGATTAATAGAAGTGGAATCAATATTGACATTAGTCGAGGTCAACTTGATTTTAACCTTCTTATTATTGGTCTTATAGGGGGAACTCAACATCTTTTCATTTTCCTTAGGAGACATAAGAATATCTTATGAGGGGATGCAAATAGTGTAATATGTATTTTAATTTATAGCACTTCCTCTTCCAATATGTGGA
This sequence comes from Sequoia sempervirens, assembly GCA_007258455.2. Lineage (NCBI taxonomy): Eukaryota > Viridiplantae > Streptophyta > Pinopsida > Cupressales > Cupressaceae > Sequoia > Sequoia sempervirens. The sequence goes on along the minus strand of VDFB02324060.1, from coordinate 13,381 downwards.
AGTTTAATATTTTTTTATTTTCATTCCTAAAGATATTCATTCTTCCTTAAGCTAAAAAATATGAGATTAATTTGCATACCATATCATGGGTGATATATTCATTTCAAGGAATGAATGGGAATTCAAATATCATTCATTTTCTAATTTGTCTAAATAATATGGAATAGTTAAATAGTAATGGATCATAAAGATTCTTGTAGAAATAATTGAAAGTTTAGACTGATGATTAGATAGAGTAGAATTGTGCATACTGTATAATTGGACATTCAAAATAATGATAATATATGACTTGTATTACATCGATTGAAACAAAATTTTGAAGGTAATATGAGCTTGCACAACCTTTCCTGAATATTAGCCTCGGGGCATTCTATTTTGATACTAAAGAGTTGTCATCATTGAAATGTATTATAAATCTATATGTCACTTTGTAAAATGTCTGATAAAGAGGATAATTTGGTATTTATCAATCTTGTCCTAGTTGGATTTAAGGTCAATATACTATGGAGATTTCCTAAGTTATGTAGAGAGATCAATTTTCTCAACTACTTGGTGGCAAAGATACTAAAATTTAATTTTATAAAATGGATTAGAAGTTCTAATTAATTGCACTTAATCAGTGAAAACATATTTGTTAAATGTTGGAAAATGTGATTTCTACCACAAATTAAAAATAAGAAATGTGAATTTTAGGAAGTTTTTAGAATAGAAAAAATATTAAATAATTGTTAGATTAGATTGTTGAACATGCCGATCATTTTCTATAGATCTCTAAATCTTCTATATAATGAGACAATTGTAAACAATTTTAATTAAATTGAATACAAGTTTTTTATTTTATTGAAGCATTGAATATTCATCTCTACCTCTATCAACCAACATTAAATAGACTAATAGACCATGTGTAATATTTTGGATTTTGTGTAATTCTAAATATTTGAATATTTTCGTTGATACTACATCCATGTCTTATACAATCATGACATGAAATATTTCAGGAGCTAGTGGACATTTTTGTGCAAGTAGGAATGGTCATGCTAGGCATTATATCTTTAAATTTCTTATTTTTTATTTTAAAGGGGTAAACACTTTTGATCTAGAGCTATGAACTAGTAAGGTCACAAATGGGGGACCTCTTCCCCATATAAACATTCAACGATAACACCCCAATGGGATTTGAACCTTGATGGAATGAACAACACCACAACTTAACCATCACACTATGTCACTATTGGCATTATATGTTTGAATTTCATTAATTTTCACCATACCAAATTTTTTTGATTGGTAGTTGTGCAAATAGGTTTACTATTGGAGCCGATGACAGGCAGTGAGAAAGTGAGTCATTTCATTTACACAAAAATTTATGATCAAAACACTCTACCAATAATCAAATAAAACACATTTTTCTTGAGTTATCTAACATTTTCAACACCTAATGTGTTAATATTAAGCCTATTGGCTAATTAGATAATGTAACCCTTAATAAAATAATAAATTATGTGATCTAGTTAAAATTCAAATCTAAATGTAAACTAACTAATTAGATGATGAAATATTTAATAAAGCAATAAATTATATAATGTAATTAAATTTTAAATATATATAGCCAATAGTGGCATGGTGCGATGGTTAAGTTGTTGTGATGTTATTCTTTCCATCAAGGTTCAAACCCCATTGGGGTGTTATTGTTGAGAATTTATAGTAGGGATGAGGTCCTCTATTTGTGACCTCGCCAGTTCATAGCTTTGGGTCAAAAGCATTTACCAAGAATGCATATAGTCTAAATTGATAGATAAATCTAAATACATTGTGTCTCAAATAAGTGAAAACACTCTCATAGTTACTTTAGATTATATATTTGATTTTTACTTCATCAAAAGAAGAATTCATGAGTTTAGGACAATATCACAATTGCAAACTACTATGATTTAGGATTCATCCTTTTGCAAAATAAACTTCTCCTCCACTATTTTCCTAGAGTGCTTACATGTTTTCCATCTTTTTTGATGTCCACAAGGCTTGCAATATTTAATAATACATTGATAAGGTTGTCATCATATTACAAGTTTTGAAGACAACAAGTAGGCCTCCTAAGATGATGTTTGTAGGTTTGTTATTATTTTTAATGTACCAAATCCAAGTGTGCCACTATTGATTGTTGCTTTAGAATAAAAGGATTCTAAATTATGCTTGGATGATCATAATGAATGTATTGTATTTCTTTAAATACTAGCACATAACATTCCATTAAGCCAATAATGTGTTTAGTCAACTTGAGGTGGGAAGTTGATTGGGGATAGTCCAAAAAATATTGCACTTAAATTTGGAAAGGAGGACATGTTTGTGATTTTGGAAATGTCCTAGAGTGGGGAAATGGTTAGATCCCAGTGGCTAATGACTATATGGAGGTAGATGTATAGGTCAATTTGATAAATATGCAAATAGAGTGAATATATAGGAGTGCATATTTGTAGGTATAAGGGAAGTGATAATTGTTGATGTCACAACTTCAGTCATATTCTTCCAACTTGTTGATTATCCTTGATTGAATAAATTAAATAATAGATCAAGCTATTTAATTTATAAAGTCTTCTATTTATGAAGAGGTGCGCCTTATTTAAATGGCATGAGTTCCTATGTGTGCGGACCTTTTCTCTATTGGTTGCGTCCAAATGAAAAGGCATCTTGATTATCATTGAGGCCGACTTAAGACTTATGAAGAGGCACGTATTTCTAAGAGAGGCCGACCTCTTATTATTAGTTGTTTTGTTATCATTATTGCAGCGACTTTGGTTTTGAAGAGTTGCGTCTCTTCTATCATTTGATATATATATGACTTCATTTGTTCACCATTCATCATCCATTCTATTCATTGTTCATCATTGGTCTAAGGCGCAAATTAAGAGAAAGGAGCAGATCAGTTTGGTTCATCATAGAAGGCTGAGTTGATCATTCATAGTTTATTCATTCACAAGTGCGAGTTAGAAAGAAGAGCAGATTGCGAATTCTATAAGAGAGCAGATTGTTACTTATTGAAGGCTGAATCTCTAATCAGCGAACTACATCTGTTTGTATCTGTGTTTGCATCTGTCTGTGGTGCTTCTATTTGGCCCTCTTATCAGCCTCTTGTAAAGGAGACATTTTGTGTTGACATTCAATATATAAGTGATATATTGTTGCTGGGTTTTTCTCCCTCAAGTGGAGGGTTTTCCCAGGGTATCTGCTGTGTTATTGTGTCTGATTTTGAATTAAATTTCTGTGCATTAAATCTGATCATAAAACTAACATGGTATTAGAGCGGGTTTGAGAAGATCGTGATCAGATTTACAGCGATACTCTTTTCTCTTTGTCTTAATTCTTTGTCTATCTCTACATCAATCAAGATGGTGAACGGATTGAAGATCGAAGATAGACTTGAGGGAGCGTCAAACTACACTTCATGGAGGTTTAGAATCATGCTCACATTGGAGGAGAATGATTTGGTAGAGTTTGTGGAGACCAAAGTTCCCTGAACCTAAAGAGGAAGAAGAGAAGTTGCAATGGAAGAAGAAAGACATCAAGGCGAAGAAGTTGTTGGTTGATTCCGTCAAGGATCACATTGTTCCAATTGTCTCCAAGTTGAAGACTGCAAGGGAGATGTTCAAGACATTGGAGGAAATGTACGAAATCAACAACACCAGCCGGGCACTTGCCTTGAAGCAACAACTTCATCATGTTAAGATGGCAGAAGGAGAATTTGTCATCACCTACTTCATGAAGATTTCCGAATTGAGAGATCAGCTCTCTACCATTGGTCATATTGTTGATGACAAGGATTTGACCATGTTGGCTCTTAATGGTCTTCCTTCATCTTGGGAGTCTTACATTCAAGGAATCAGCGTGAGATCGAAACTTCCCAAGTTTGATCGTTTGAGGGCGGACTGTATTCAAGAAGAGTCTAGGTTGGCTAGAGGTATTGGTCGAAGCTCTACAAATGAAGACATTCATGTTCTTTCCGCTCAATCATCAGAGAAGAAAGGAAAAAGAGGAAAGAAAGGATACTTCAAGAGGAATAGAGATAAAGGGTCAGATGGTGCTCCCGCATTCAAGAAGAAGTGGGACCTCTCCCAAGTCCAATGCTTTCGTTGTGACAAGTTTGGTCACTATGCAAAGGATTGCCCAACCAGGCCTAATCAGCATGCTTCATTTGCGGATATGAATAAGTTCTCTCCTCAGAAGGATTCTAGGGAATTTCTATTCTAAGTCATGGGCCTGTGTTCAAGCCGTGAAAGTTGTGTGTTGTTCTGTGCTCAAGAGCAGCGTATCTTGCATCCATCAGAATATTTAAAGAGATAAGTATTCTTTGTTTGTTAAGTTATATCTTTTATTTGGATCTTGTAATTAGTAAAGAGAGATAGTGGTTTCTCTTGAATTGTGTTCACTAGCGTAAAATCCTTTGAAGACTTCATTTATTGCTAGTCTTTTCATGTTGGTTGTGAAGATTTATGAGTGTGACTCTGAAATAAAAAGAGAATTGAAAGTTCGATGGTGATTGGTCACATCGATATCATTCTCTAATGCATGAGAGAGCCTTGAACTCTTGGAGAGAGTTGGTTCTACATGCTAACCGCATAATGCATTCAAGAAATATGTAGTTGTGCAGATTGTTGTGCTGAGTTTGGCACTCTCGAGAGGAGTAAAAGATGGAAGAAAGAGTTATATCAAAATTATATAAAGATAAGTTTCTTTAGCCCTTCATTCTGATCTTTTGATATATTTCTCTTTAGGCTGATTTATTTATTCATGTTTTAATATTATTCATAAATTCTTATGTGTTCATGCTATAACCTGAGATAGTAAACCTTGTATGATTCTAGTCTTGATATTTCTTTGGATAGTTATAAATCTGTTAGTAATCTCTCTCTAAAATTCTTTGTGAACAACTAGAAGCAGGAAGGTGATGAGAGATTGCTTAGTGATGAAAAGCTTGAGGCATCTTATGAGAAATCATGGAAATGATCAAGCATGAAGTCACAACTTGCAACCATAGAATGTGGTGGTTAGAGGAGTTCACTTCGAAGTCTTCTTTGCAATCTCAAGTAGGGATCAAGAGGGAGTTTTGTAACTCTCGAGAAGAAGTGAAGATTACTGTATTGCAAGGCTAGGTGCTAAATCCTTAGAGGATCCCTTCAGCTGCTGAGATCATAATTGCTCAAAGACTGTCATCTGGATTTGATATTGGTATCTCCACAAACCTATTCAGAATAGAGTGATTTTCTATGAGGCTGAGGAGGTCCACCTTGAACTCTCTACAGTATTAGAGGTGTGCATTGGAAAACATTTATCTAAGGCAAGCATTACAGGAAATCTTGGACGATGAGGTCAGAAGGTTGATGCAAGTACTTAAAGATTCAGAGGGAGTCTACTGAACCTAAATAAGATGGTTGTGTTGTTGACCAGAAGAGTACCTCTAGATGTTGTTTCGTTGAGGTATGCTATGAATTCTTGGTGTAGCAGGAAGCGTAGTCGGTGCATACTGAGTACAACGAGGCCGAGTTTATTGCAGCTTGTGTGGCAGCTCGAGAAGCAGTGTGGCTTCGTAAGCTCCTTGCAGGATTGTCTGGACAATCAATGGAGCCTACTATCATTCATTATGATAATCAGTATTAGTGATCCTTGATAATGAGTTCTTCTTTGAGAGAAGTTCGAGGTGAAATCCCTTGGTAATGAGTTCTTCTCTGTGAAGAGAAGTTCGAGGTGAAATCCCTTGTTAATGCATTTTCCTTTGAGAGATTTGAGGTGAAAGCCCTTGTTTCCACCCTCTGAGAGAGTCATGGTGGATGTCATGTGTGTGACTCCATGACATATTTTGTACTTGTGTTTCACCTCCTGAGAGCCATGGTGAAAATCATGTTGAGGTGACAATATCACGCAAGTGATGAAAACTTGTACACACCATAGTATGGTTGATATCATGTTGAGGCGATATCTAATATCACGATGAGGTGATATTTTCTCTTTTCACTTATGGTTGTAGCCATAGTGATAGACATCACGATGAGGTGATTTGTCTTGTGCAGCTGGAAGTTCCTCCCTAGCTGAGAGGGAGTGTTGATGTTACAGTTTCAGTTGTATTCTTCCAGCTTGTTGATTATCCTTGATTGAATAAATTAAATAATAGCTCAAGCTATTTAATTTATAAAGTCTTCTATTTATGAAGAGGCGTGCCTTATTTAAATGGCATGAGTTCCTATGTGTTCTGACCTTTTCTCTATTGGTTGCGTCCAAATGAAAAGGCATCTTGATTATCATTGGAGGCCGACTTAAGACTTATGAAGAGGCACATATTTCTAAGAGAGGCCGACCTCTTATTATTAGTTGTTTTGTTATCATTATTGTAGCTGAATTTGGTTTTGAAGAGTTGCGTCTCTTCTATCATTTGATATATAAATGACTTCATTTGTTCACCATTTATCATCCATCCTATTCATTATTCATCATTGGTCTAAGGCTCAAATTAAGAGAAAGGAGCATATCAGTTCGGTTCATCATAGAAGGCTAAGTTGATCATTCATAGTTTATTCATTCACAAGTGCGAGTTAGAAAGAAGAGTAGATTGCGAATTCTATAAGAGAGTAGATTGTTACTTATTGAAGGCTGAATCTCTAATTGGTGAACTACATCTGTTTGCATCTGTCTGTGATGCTTCTATTTGGCCCTCTTATCGGCCTCTTGTAAAGGAGATATTTTGTGTTGACATTCAATATATAAGTGATATATTGTTGCTAGGTTTTTCTCCCTCAAGTGGAGGGTTTTCCTAGGGTATCTGTTGTGTTATTGTGTCTGATTTTGAATTAAATTTCTGTGCATTAAATCTGATCATAAAACTAACAATAATTGTATGGTAAATACATGTATATGGAGGGGCAAAGGGTTAGGGAAATGATTTTAAATTCACACAAGATTATGTCATTTTTCATTATACAAATCTATCAAAACATTTCTTCAAAATGGAAAAAAAACTAAATGGAATTTACAAATGAGTATACAAATTTTACCATCACATTTTGTCCCCACTTTGAGGTAAATATGAATCCTAAATGATCACGCATCTCAAATTATGTAGTACTCACAAACATGCTTATAAAGTAAATATTTAGGAATCAAAGTATATAGAAAGACCCATCTATATAACATAATGGACCATGGAAAGTGTCATTGTGTAAGTGTATCCTTTAGCATGTTCTCTCCATAAAAACATGGAAAATATAGAAAAAGGTACAATGAGTAGCTTCTATCTCATAATCAAGCATAAAATAGGAACTTGACAACTCTATAGGAAATATGACTAACATGAAATGAATAAATTTAGGAAAAAATTTCCCATTTAGAAGAGGATAATGGTGTGTGTGACATAATAACCATGAGATGAAGAGGTACGTGAAATACAAGGCATGCCATGCCATAATTCTCTATTGAATCATGGTAATGAGTCTATGTACCATCTATCACTAGTTGAAAAGTTGACATAGGGATATTAGTTACAATATATGTGCCCCATTCAATTGGTTGTATCTAATGGATGTAAGGAATTTAAGTTGAGGGAAAACCATACATGAAAATAAATTTAATGTAGATGTATGCATGTAATCATATAAAGTATTAATAATAGTGAACACATTTAGTAATTAATTATTTAAATATTTTAGAATGGTAACACAATGATGAGAACATGTGGGCTAGAGATAACATCAAGGAAGGTAGACTGAGGGCAACATGGGCAAGTAAAATTACTGATGTGATTCTCAATGGTTAAAACACCCATGTAGGAGAAAAGGGCATTAGGATAGGCATGAGCCCCAAGTATGGCATCCATGAGCAAGAGTATGCATGTAATGGTGGAGGTAAGGAAATAAATCCCTATTGAATGCAACAAGGAAAGAGGTGATATGTGGGGGGAACACATGATGCGCCTAGTGCATAAGGAATGTATATTAAAACATATCATGGCAGAAGGATTGATGGCCTTGATATAAGTATAAATGTTAATAATAAATGAGAATACAAGGTGGGGGAAGATATCATGCCCCCCAATTTAAGGATATAGTAGTTACAACTTAATATGTGAAAGGAGAATACATGATGCTCTTAAATATAGCGATATAACAATGGAATTGCAATGTATATAATTGGAAGGCATGATGAACCCAAAATAGGAACAAACACTAGCAATATGACAAGTGAAAATGGTGTAAATAATATACTCTAAAAATGTAATATAGCAAGGTAAGCTTAATAAGTGACTATGCAATTCTATTGCATCAGTGTATTCTCAATGTGTCCAAGTAAGATATAACAAATTGGGATCAAAACTTCATAGGTAATGGTCAAAGGCTAAGGAACAAGCATGAGTACAAGCATAGTATGGGAAGCAAGAAGTGAACATGGGGAGTTAACATGATAACTTGGCCAAGGCCCATAGAAATATAATAGAATAAGAGATAAAAGGTAAATTGATATTAATGAGATAATTACAATATTTAACTCATTACACAAATCATCATATCAATTGAAAATACAAATATTCAATAATCATTACATCTTACTTGAAATTACCACCAAGAGAGATCATAAGAATAATTACATTTGAACAGAGCATTGACCAATGTTTCATTATACAAAGTATGTTTTACAATATACCATCCATATCAAGATGACATAACATATAAATCTACAAATGTAATTTTCTATTCATATGGAAAATTATAGGCAACCCTTCAATTATACACACACACACACACACACACATACATACATACATATATACACATAGTAAATCATAATACAACCCTAGATTTATATCAAATTATATGTATGTGTATATGTAAATGTACATATATATGCACATATACATACATATATGCATGCATACATATATGTGTGTGTGTGTGTGTGCATGTTTATTATATATATATATATATATATATATCACTTTGTAACAAAAAATATAGATGATAAAAATTTACTAAAATTATCTTAATTTAAATGAAATAACCCTTATATCTAGTTGGCCTAATATATAATCAAGGCATGAAGTCGACATTGATAAACTAAAGGTATCATAACAACTTAATGAGAGAAGGGACAATCCCAGTGACATAACAAAGATAGAGAAGGGACAATCCTAGTGACATAACAAAGACGATGTTACAATTAATAGTTCTACTATACTTAAGGCATGAGCAATGTATCAATATCTCATGCAACAAAACAAAAAAAATGTGTGTATGTGGGTTCTCAAAGTCACAATGCCTTGTCATTCTTATTGATCTACTTCTCTCTCCAGTGACACTCTCCCTCTTCATCTGTGAGGGGACTAGTTTTTTTGCATCCACCTCATTTAACCAAAAAGATAGTTAGTCCATTAACCATAAGATCCATAACATGATATAAATATTCATTAAACACTAATCATGAAGATAAGAAATTACATATATTTATTTGTAAACATCATCAAACTAATGTTCTCTTTTTGTATATCATAAACAAAATAAAATTATCTCAACACAATTATCTTCAAAACATAATTTTAATAACATGATTTAAAATGCATAGAAAAGTATTTGATTTAAAATAGTAGAAGCGCACTAGTCCAAAAAATGAGGTGTGACAATTTTGAGCCCCTTAGAGAATAATGACTTTTTTAATTTATTAAATAAATTAATGAGAAGAAGTTTATTGTAGGTGGAGTTAATTGTTGAGCTGATAAATAAAAATATTATTTATTTATTGAAAGTGGATAATTAGCTCACATTAATTAATGGATTAAATTATTGAAAATGGTAATAAACGATTATTAATAAGTGATAAATGATAAATGATAATTAAGATAAATTATTAATAATTAATTAATAAATAATAAATGATGTGATGATATGGTGAATGGTTATAAATGATTGGTTGATGCTTAGAAGAATATTTTAGTTTTTATATTTTGTACCCCTTTGAAACAATGTGCAAAGTGACATTATTTCAAGAAAACGTAAGTAATTGACAAGAAAAAATTATAGGAGATGAAAAAAAGGATGATATGCCCCAGTCATGTATGAGACAATTTGGAAATGCGGGATGATGATGTCCCCTCAAAAGATTATCCATGGAAGAACAACACAAGTGAGCTCCTCAAGAAGAGATGTGAAGAACATATCAAATAGAAGATGAAAAATGAAGAAAAATATAACCATGTTGCAAAAGTTGATTGCAATTATTGATGTAAGTCATGGACAATTATTGAGGAGTATAGTTGGCTACCTTTGTTGACAAAAATGATAGCTGGGTTACAAAAGTTTAGTTAGGCTTGGTGATGAAGTCTAAGGGTACTGACGAAGTACTATACCAAAGTATGCATTATTCTAGAAGTATTGATTGGTCAACAAAGTGTTGTGGAGAAAATATTTGCTATTGAAATTGTGTTTGGATTGGTCATGGAAGTAGGAAACGTCTATCCAGCCCCGAGAATGCGCCTTTGATCATATTTATTAATTAATTGAAAATTATAAATTATAAATTTTTAATTAATTAATAAATACGATCAAAGGTGTATTCTCGGGGTTGGATAGACAATAGTGTGGAAGTAAGCATGAGGACGAAAAAAAGAAAACATTTGATCCTTGTCGGTCATTTGAATTGGATGTAACCATGTCATTGGTCTCCAAGTGGATAAGGTGATAACATGGAAACATACGTGTTGATGACAATTGTTCTAGTTGTCGTCATGGATTTTCAAGGCCATATAGATAGGCATACAAGATGGGAAAATGCACAATTGGTATGTAGATGGTTATTGATGTGGAAGCCTATTGATTTGCTCCCATCCATGTGGATAGTGACAAGAAATTAGTGGAGGTGATCTGATACATGGGTAGTTAGGTCTAGCAAGAACAAATTGGATCTTCAATTAGTGGTGATTGAATGAATGATTCATTGCCTTAAGGAAAACTTCCACAGTTTTTTGGGTGTTTTTTGATCTCATGATAGTGGGAGAAAGGTAAAGGATAGAAAGGAAATTGAATGCTCAATAGTGAGGTTTAATGGGGATGAATATAATGCTTGGTTAGGAGATTTAGTCAATTGGAAAGTCTAGAGGATGTTGTAGTTGAGCAAACAATAGAATTACAGAAGTTGGGAGTTCTCTTACAAAAAGGTTTTGGTAGTTGGTAGGCATGATGACGATTGTTGTTTAAGTTATAGATAAGAGCAATGATTGGAGTAGATAGTTTGCATGGAATGCCATTAGTTTTCTCTTGATAGTTGCATAGTGTTATAAGTTCGGGATAGTCATAAGATTTTCCTTTGTGAAGGATAGGTAAATCATAATTGAGATAATAGTATATTGACGAGGTAGCAAAGTGTGATCTAGAAATTGTAATATTCTAAAAGACCATGGTTATGACATTGTGATCCTCATATCATCTTTTACAGGTAATACAAATTATCAGTTGTATCCATGCATGTAATACCTTTTGATAGCGAGAGTTTTTCCCCATGTCATCTTTCGGCTAGTCTTGAGACATGATAGAGCTCAATATAGGATATAGAGCTTCGAGAAAGTCTAAAATAAACATTTAGAGTAAGGATATAGTGGCGTGAGAAGGGAAAGCTCACTCGTCATAGAGTTTTATTCCCGATTGAGAGTTTCTCCAAAGGTATTTAAATGGTGTTGTAATTGTGTGTGCATGATTGTGTTTATTGTACATTTTGCATAGTATTCATGTACTTTGTGTAGATTAGATTCGTATGTGTATGTTTTTATTCATCTAAAAGGGCTAGTTGGGTGCTATGAGTTTTAATCTATATGTTGATGGATTGAAGTGTACTATAGCTATCGTAGTTTATGGACCATCTTTCATTTGTTTGATATATCAAAACTTTTGGCCTCATTAATTATGCTTTGATCCCCACAAGGAAAAGAACTAAGTTGAACACCTACAATCAAAAGTTTATTCTTTTATCATATTTGATTCCTTAAAAGTATATAGTGTGTGAGATGGAGCCAATAATAAATTTCTTATTGCTCATGTTATGTTTTGTGAAACCTTTAAAAATATTGTTGGTGTTGAATAGCAATTAAATCAACATTAAAAATTTGTCTAGTTTATTTCTTGGAAAGAATATCCTTGTGACATTCTTCATTTTTAGGAGGGATAAGTAAATTGGAACCATGCTTAGAATCTCTACCTTTGGATGTTGAAGAAGTAATCCCCCCTCTCGAAGAATTTTAGATTTCATTGAACAAAAATGGGATCCAAGAAATTATATACCAATAGCTAGAACATGATAGAGATTTTGATCAAGAAATGGAAGCATCAATAATTCAACTTGAATCTTAAAAGAAAGAAAAACAAGTACAATTTTTTTAAAGATTTGGGACCTAATAATTGTTACCCGATTTTCACTTGCGGGCTCAATCAGGCAGGGGAACCTATGTTTTCAAGTGTTCGTGAAGGCCAAATGGAGGAACATTTGCATCAGGGGTTAAATCATACATCTGATGCTATTTCACAAGGAAGTCTATCAGAAGGTATGCTTCAGTTGGACCTGGTATAGAACTCCTCAAAGAAGAAAGTCGGTAAGACCCTCTAGTTGTCTTACCGACTGGCTATTGTGCTATATTCATTCAAAATCCTCAGGTCATTGAGACATTTTGGTCGCCATGAAGTTTTCTATCTCTCCCGAACCGAGGAGGTCCTGCCGACAGTTGTTCACAAGGTTATTGTTGGGGAGAGTGGTTTACCTTCGCTGTGACCTTTGGCCGATAAATGGAACTCTCGGCTTAATGTTTTGAGCTCGGGGAGAAGTCTTGCCGAAGGATGTGGCTTTGGCGTGATGTCTTGCCGATGACTGGTGGTCTCGCCGAAACGGTTGGCGTCGGGGAGAAGTTTGGGGCTCGCTATAATGTCTCGCCGAAAGGCGGAAGTCTGGCTGAATTTTTTTGATTGGTATAACCTCTTACTAAATGATGGAGGTCTTGGCGAAAGGTTGTGTGTCGGGGTGAGGTCTCACTGAAGGAGGAGGAGTTTGGCATAACGTCTCGCCTAAGGGAGGTGTCATCGGGGAGATGTCTTGCCGACCTGGGGATGTCTCGCTGAGGGTTTGTGGCTTCGGTATGATGTCTCACTGACTAGGGGAAGTCTCGCTGAAGCGGAATGGTCTCGGGGAAAGGGTTAACATCATCAAGATGTCTTGTCAACCCAATGAAGTCTCGCCGAAGGATTGTGCCTTCGGTGTAGTGTTTTGAGCTCACTATAATGTCTTGCTGACCTGTGGTGGTCTCGCCGAAGGGGTATATGGATATCGATAAGACTCCTGGTCAAGGGGTTTTCGTTCGCTATGATGTCTG